>SNQN01002443.1:57044-74297 GCA_008642245.1 Bassia scoparia | reverse complement strand
ATTGTCGGAGCGATTTGGAAGCTCTCGCCCCGGTGGGTGGCTCAAGACTCTCGGGCGGTGTATGGAGGAGCCTCGGGTGGGGCAATTACGAGTGGCAAGCACAGGGAGATTGGAGAGAGGCCCAAACCCGGGCGAGGTATGGGCCCTCAACACCAGGTCAGGATGAACCTCTACCGGGCGGGCAGTCCCAACCCGCGGCACCATACCCGGTTGGGTCCTCCCCTTTTTGGCTAAGTTTTCGTGATTGAAGAAAATCTCAAAGTGAGTTGGCTAAGCGTTTTTTGGGAAGATGACATCTGACATTGCTGATGCTACTTGGATGACTTGGTTGGCAATTCGTTGCATGATATACTTTTGAGTGTATATATATATGCGGATTGCTAGTAATAGAAATAGCCAAATAAGAAATCTTTGCAAGTTGACACGATGCCCTCACCTTCATACGTTTTCTTTTAAGAAAGCAAATATTTCCGACTTAT
This sequence comes from Bassia scoparia, assembly GCA_008642245.1. Lineage (NCBI taxonomy): Eukaryota > Viridiplantae > Streptophyta > Magnoliopsida > Caryophyllales > Amaranthaceae > Bassia > Bassia scoparia. Next base: position 73,818 of record SNQN01002443.1, on the reverse strand, counting down.
AACTCTTTCTACTTTATGATGGACACAATGGCAACTTTCAATTAGTTTTCTCACTATTCCTCATTGTCATTCTAACGAGAGTTCCCTATAATTAAATTATTATAGGACTTGCTAGAATAAGCAGAATGTGAATAGAAACCATTTAAAAGTTGACAGCATGCCTTCACTTTTTACTTTTTTAACAGAAGCAAATATTCTCCCACTTGATTATCTTCTCACATTTTATGGTTGGACACGTGCGGCTTTTTATTAAGCCTTTCTTATTTAATACTATTTCTCAATTCTAGCACATCCATAATATATTTATATATCATAATATATATATATATATAACTGTATATTATATACTACTATATATAATATCTAATATATATATAATTTATATATATATATGGTAAATGATTATACCTAGTGTGACGCACCGGCGCGCGCCACATGCGCGCCGTATTAGTCCACTTGTCCATTTTTATTTTATTTCATGATATTTAGTTGTTATTTAGATTAATATCTAATATTGTCTGAACCTTTTCGTCATACTAGAAGTGCATTTGATTTCAACTGCACTTTTATACATATCATCTCACTTTGTTGATCTTGGTCCTGTGATCTAAAATTACAAAGAGTAAGCAATGGCTAACATGTTTACTTAGGATTGTTTGTTTACAAAAATTAGGTAATGCCACTCGCATACACATTAAGTTACAAAGAATTCATTTAGCAAATGCGTAGTAGGCTAAGACAAAGAACAAGGCCTGCTTGGATCTTGCGTCGTTAGTTGTGATGATCTTTAATCATACAGTTTTATTGCACTAAATATTAATGAATGTAATTGTACTCAAATAGATTTATGAATTAACAAAGCAAAGGGTAACATTGCACACACACACTGTATTCCAGTCTATGATGAATGACCATTGTATAAACTCTAAAATTTAGAAAAGAAGATGATTTTGTTCATGGGCAGTTTCAAAAGGAATAACATCTGTCATATGCGAAGGCCCTTGCTACAGCCATCAAGAATGGGGGTAATCAAACGGGGAGAAAATCAAGACAAGAGGCAAGCTGTTTTGTACGGTTGACGTTAATAATACATTTCAAGCAAAAATAGTTAGGAATCAATATATCTAACAATCTATAACCAGATGGAAAAAACCAGACTTGTTGTACGAAATAAATAGACGCATGAATATCGAACATACGAAAGACTCTCAAAGTGCATATGAACAATGCGAGCAAAGATGCTCACCACAACTGAACATTGTAAAATTTGGGAAATTAGTCCATGATTTTAAGCAAATGCATAAGGCGTAGAGGAGGCCAGAGTAAGCAAGGTAGTGCGCAGGTTTAAATATATAGAGAGAAGAGCATCCAATGGACGTACTCTCTTTGGGACCGCACAGGATATATAAACTTAGTCGTATGTACACGTATTGCTCTTCGAGATACGAATGTGGATCAAACAGTTTGGGTGAATAACACTAAAAATTGGACAAAAGTATGGGCCACCATTGGTCGAGCATTTGACAACGGCGTGGACAAACGCAAGTAATATGTGTATAAGGTAGATTTGCACGCAACACATATAGAGGGGGACAAACTCCCAATGGGAATATTCACACTGGAAAATGAGGTATTTGGTAACCACAAGATATGATAGAGCTTTATTAATTTCAGTGCTTCCTCTATCGAGTTCGAATGTGGGATATCGGTAGGTTGTTCAGATGTGTGTGGAAAAAACAAAACCGTCCAACAATTTGAAATCTTAAATAAAACTAACAAAACAGATAATGAATCCACAATAATCGGCTAACGCATAAACAGATAGATAAGAGCTCCTTCTACTTAAAATCAAGCATATGGACTCAGGCCAAGTGGTTGGATTTATTACTACTTTTAGGCTCGATAATAACTTGCTAATTAACCACGGATGGATGAGACAGTATGGTTGATTAAACGGTGTGAGTATTTTATAGCTCAATAGACAAACGTAATAATAAATTTGCCTTATTGTTTGATATTATGGTAAGGGTAGATTAAGTTCTACTTTGTTGTTTAAAGTCATTATAAGAAGGCATGATGATTATTGTTATTACACCAAATGGTTTTTTAAAAAGTGGGATAAATATGTAATTATCACAATTGAAACCGCTTCAGTAGTCATGAATACTTGTTAAACAAGCATCAAGATAATTAAACGTACTGTCATGAACGTATTGTTGCTATTCTTTTTCTTGTAATTACCGAATCTATTGTTCTGGCTTAATCCATGATAATATCAAATATTTCACTGGGAAATGTCCTGTAACTTCAAAATGATCATCATCTTAATACATTCACCATCTGTGCAAGTTCTATACACATTACATACAAACTATACCTGACATTTACACAGGTCACAAGTTTTTCTTATTTTTCAGAAGGTTGACAAATATAAGCATTCTACATGGCAAGACAGCAAGAGCATAGGCTAATTGGAGTAACATACCCATTTTTATCAACAACGAATATTGGATAAAGAATTAGTAGTGCTAGCAAATGTCTGTTTTTTCATATGAATACCCATAAACAAAGGGGTCATGATAGAAGCAACAGGTGGAGCAACGTGGACGCATAAAAGATAACAAGTATAATGATACAACAAAACAGTTTGGCTTTCGAATAGATACATATTTAGATAACAAGAAAGTTTAACGCAAAACGAAACAAAGCCCAGCGGTAGAAAATATATACAGGGTAGTTTTTGGGCAAAGACATCAGACTAATCGAAGCTACTTCGCTTCAGCTGGCACCTAAAACTCCACTTCGCTCGAATAACTCCAGTTTGAGAGTGTTGCTAATTGGTGAGAGGCATTAGTAGGTGCAATTTTTGCAGCAGCACCTCTTTCTTCTTAATCTGATCCATATAGCTTGAGAAATGGTCTCAGAGTTTTCCTAATGATTAAAGAAGAACAATTAGCACTTGCAAAGGTCACCCATATGTACAGACGATCAACAAAATGGAAGATACTTATGTTTCATAAGAGCAAGTTCATCGCTCTTAAATCCACAATAATTCAACTTCAAACCCATGAAGGCGTAATGTTGTCGTGCAGAACATATCAGCAGCGATAGTGGTTCATTGCAAGCTATGAAGAAAAGGCGAGGATACTAATAGGCCAAAATTATTTGTACCATACCATGAATACAAGTGAGAACACTAAAGGTCTAAACAATTTAAACCGGAAAGTATGCGAGGGGACGCAGTTGCACTGTGACAATAAGGACATTGGAATTCTGCAACCTAACTGTTCAGTTGTAGTTCGTCCACACGAGTTAGCAACCAGAGCAGTAGATGTCCTTCTCAGAGAGTTGCGGACAGCACTGCTTCAATCAGAGTCGTCTTGCAAAAAAGTGGTAAGCATGGTAACAGTAATGGAAAAGGAACTATAGATATCAAATAGTATCATGAATATAGATAAGTTTCCTTGTAGGAAAAGAGAACCTTTATTTCCTATTAATCTCGGCAATTTCGGTGTAGAGAGTTTTGATCAAAGTTGTTTAAGTGACATGTTTTTGTGCGGCAGTGTTTAGGGGTGCTTTGTTTGCTGTAACCCTGCAGAACACATGCTTAAGTAAGTGTGGTGCAAAACACATTAAATAAGTTTGTTGTGCTGATTTCCATACAAGGACACGTAACTGCGTCTGCTTCGGTACAAAGGTTTGTCATGAAGAGACGTTGCAAGTGGTTGTTTTAAAGTGGTAGAAGGCCTGGGGCAAAACGAAAAATTCAGGACAAGTATCATCAGAATGGTGGACTTATTTTCTTTTCCACGTATGGGGACAATGATAAAGTATGCAGGTGGGCAATTATAAAGTTCAGTAATCATTTTTCTTCTAATAAGGCATAAAAGAATTGTTTGAATACAGCATGCGTTAATACCAGCAGATTAACAGCAACAACAGTATGTAGAAACGGAAAGGATGAGTTACAATAAAATGAAGTGGTCATTGAATACATAACTTCCTTATTTTCATAGCATGCAGGGAAAATTTGATATGGTATGGGGCGGCAAGGGCATGATTCCAATGAATGAAGCTGTTTGGCCAGGTTCTGTAAAAGGATACTCTCTGAGAGGATGCTCATCTCCATGCAGGCGAGTTTCATTGTTAACGAGATTTCGATACAGCTGCAGTAGAGCGTAGTGAGAAATGCCAAACAATAAATTGTACGCCTCCCAGATCATGTCTCAGATATGCCAAGTTCTTACCTCTGATCAACGAAGTGAATTATTGCTCCGAGTTACTTTTTCTTCGGACATCACTCGCTTAATTACGAGATGTCACTTACCAAACTGTTGATGCCAACAACATCTATTAGCAAGTAGTGGAACGAGAAAGTAAAAGTGTAGGTGAACATTTGGAGAAGAAATGATTGTTAATAGGTAAAATAAAATCATAGTGCTAGAGCAATTAACATTGTCATTGATTAGGCTTTTTTGGGTCCAAGTAGTTTTGGCAAATATCTTGGCCAATATTTGCCTTCATAGGTGGGTGACAGTTAACAACACCAATATCTGGGTTGTTTAGCTGAACATTGTTGAAGGAAAAATAAATTTGAAGAATTTTTAATGACTTTTATGAGAGAACACTGCCTCACAGATTTCTTGCAAAATATCATCGATGAATCTACAATGAAGCGTAAATAGCTTATTAGTGAGATTAATGGCAATACCGTATGAGATCACATCGGTTGTATGGCTGCGTGGAATTTCAGATAGGTGCCGATAGACAGGTTCAATCAGAAAGGCAAATAGATCAATGGGGTGTTTACTACAACTTTATCGTTCCAGTTAATTGGTATCACAGCTGTTGACCGATATTAGTAGGAACAACACTGAGTTCACACAAGCAAGGTCATACTATTCTTTTTTATTGGCATAGCGAATGTGTTAGCTAGTACAAAGGTCAAAGCTGGCACTAATTAAGGCTCAAAAGCTGCGGTTTTTTGAACCGCAGCTTTGTGAGCGAGCTTTGAGAAAAATAAGCAAAAGTTGCGGTTATAGTAAACCGCAGCAATTTATTGGTAACTGCTGAGGTTTTGCCTTAAAACGCAGCATTTGATCCCATTAAATGCTGCGGTTTTGTCTTAAAAACCGCAGCTTTGCTGCAAAATTTATTTTTTTTTACGAAATTTTTTAAAGCAAGTTATTTAACACTATTTTTTATTGTTTTAAATCTGTATTTTTCAATAGTCAGTGTGAATAATTTTTTTATAAGAATATAAACTAAAATTTGATAGGAATAATAGAAATGTAAAAATACATAACAAACTTCCAAATTATAATATATTAAAAATTAAACAAAATGTTACAAAGTAATTGTAATTACATAAGTCATTACAGCTGCCAAAAAAACATAGAGTATTACAACTATATCAACAGTAACATTACACAGGATAAACACATGTTCCTGACTCTGCAACAAATAAGATTCACCCTCATAAATCAACAGTCTTCGTCTCAAAATCAGCAACCCTTCTAACTCATATTATCAGATTCGAAAATCAACCCTTGGACTCAATAAATTGTACTGTTCTGCACCAAATAAAAAAAGATAAATAGTAATTCAAAAATCACAACAAAATCATGAATAAATCCATATCTCAATAATATATAACAATTAAGTTCGAATATATGGAAGAAAATTCAGAACTAAAAAAAAAAAAACCCAAAAAAAACGAGATTACAAAAAGCTAAAAAACTACAGCATTTAATAAATTGGAAAATCGAGAACAAGATCCAACAAAACTAATCAACAACCAGATCTGAAATATAAACAAAAAAAAGTCGGAAAAAAACAAAAATTAAAAATAAAAAAAAACAGAAATGTTTGTTTCAAAACACGAATTTTTTTTTTCCAAAAACGAAAAGCCCTCGGAAATTTAAAACAAAAGGCAAAAACCAGAAAAACAAGATCTAAAATACAATAACTTACAGATCTAAACCAAAATCTAAAAGAGATGCAAACGACGAGCACATCCAGAGAAGAATCAAAGAAATCAAAAAAATCGAAAAAACAAATTAAGAAATCGTCAAAAAATCGAAAAACCGAAATTAAGAAAATAAAAAAATACAAATAACTTACCAAAAACCTAGATCGAGGCAACTGACGAGATGATGACATGGCATCGACGGCGGTTGAGGAAAGAGCGAAAAGATTGCATCAAATAAACGAGCAAGCAACGAATTTCGAAATTCCCAAAAATACCAGAATTTTTAAAAAATTTGGAAAATCGAAAACACAATCCAGATCTTTTTTTTTTCTTTTTTATTTTTTTCTTTTTTTTTTTTTTTTTTTTTTTTTTGTGTTGCAAATACTTAAAATTTTGAAAAAACCTCTGAAAAAACTAGAATTATAAACCGAACACGAAAGTTTTGGTTAAACACATTTTATGTGAAAAAAAACTTAAAGCAAGTCGAAATTTTTGGATTTAAAACGAAAGCAAGTCGAAAATTTGGATAAAAACGAAAGCAATGAGAGTGAAAGTAAAAGAGAGAAGAGGGAGAAGGGAAAGAGGGAGAAAGAAGATCGCATAGGACAAATAGAGTTAAGAGAGAAGAGGAGAGAGAAGATGGAGAGAGAGGCGGAAGAAATGAGGAGGAGAGAGAGTAGAGTTTTAAGGGCTTAGGCTTATAAGGCCTGATATTGACCGAGATGGTGAGCAGGCATAATGGATCATCACGGCCAAGTGTTTTTTGGTTAATATTTAAGAACCAAATGCTGGCGTTGTTTAAACAAAACCGAGCTTTGTATTTTCCAATTTTTTTTTGCTCTAGTATTAAACGCTGTCGGTTAGGTTGTAAAAACCGCAGCTTTGACTCTTAAAAGCTGTCGTTTTTTAAAAAACGCAGCTTTGAGGCGCGCGTTTTGACCTTTTTTGTACTAGTGATGTCATCCCAAGGAATATGGTTCCTCTCTGGTTTGCACTCCTGTTTCGATAGAGATTAATGCAAAAGGTGAATCAAAGTAATCACTGACCGTCTGCAAACCTAATCAAAAGTTATAACAGCATATAAACAACAACAACTTGTCAGCTACATAACTAAATACAACGTACAGGTTGCTCGAGACTGACCAAAATGTGTACCTCAAGATTATTTGTTAACACAGCAAGCATGACCGATTTGCCACTTTACAAAGGCATATGTTAAGAACCTTCATTATTTATTTATTGAATGGCATTTAATTCTTGTTGAAATGACGGAGGATGAAATAGAAAACGAGTAGATATTAATGGGCTCTGATTTTCGATTTTGTGGGTGTTTAATTACTGTTGCGTTGGAAATTTTTTTTATAGTTCAAATTTTATGATTTTAATTTGTCCCGGGAGTGTAAGAGATCTGTTGATATTGTCAAATAGAACTGTGGAATAACTCAAATAGGGCTGTGGACTATGTCCAGCTAAGACAAAGACATGCAAGTAACATGCAAAGAAATGGAAATCAGTACCTTCCTGTAAGATCATTCAATGGTCCCATCATATCATAATTGCTAATCTAGATGCTTTACTTGTGAATATTTAATCATTAATTTTACTATTTAAATGTAAGCTACTAAATTTTCATGCTCATTGGCTAAATTTGATAAGAGATACAACATGTTTAGGAATGAATCAACAACAAAGGCCTAAGAATTATGAAGAATAAAATACCAATGTTACACATGGAGAAAGATAAAAGAGTGGTGATCTATGGGCAGATATTTGGTAATAGATGTCACAGCTTTTGAAACTAAAATTTTTAGCGATTACAATAATGTTCCAGCTTAAGAAAAAAGCATTCTAATGTGCACAGGAAAAATCACCAGCTCTATTTAAATAAATATTAATCTGGCACATTTTTTGTCAAGGAAAGAATGTACATCAAGCAAACATTATGCAGGTGCAATATTACTTGATCTATCTTAACAGTTGAATTGTTCAATAGTAGCATATCATAAGTGGCAAGACAAACACTATACCTCAGCATCTCACTTGAACAACAACCTCTGGTATGCGCCTTTTTATTTAGAGCTGCTGGCTGCACTCTTCGATCACTTTGACCATCATGGCACTTAACTGGGCTGCTATCTTGCCAAGGGGAGTGTATGACGGCTATCATTGGTAGGCTAATATAGCCTTGGATAGAAGACGTTTTAACTGCAAAAAGAAATAAAAACAATGCATACAATCACAACATTGGAAGAGGTAGTAGTAGAAAATGAATGCAGACTGACCGTTTCACATGTGTACCTTTTGCTGAGGCTCTGGAAGAGAGCTGATTCACTGAGCACAGATCAAGAGTCAGAAGACAAAAGCGGGCAAAGTTAGATAGAAAACAACCAAACAAATGTATTAGGTGATGTAGGCTAAATAAAAAAGGAAAACGTATAGGTGTAAAGTAATGAATGTATTAAATTTGATGCAAGAACGTCCATGCCGTAATAGTGGTACATCTCATCGGTATTTGTATGCTACGAAATAATGATTTGAAGACGATGCAAACAAATCACAACAGTTTTTTTTCGATGCAAAATCCAAGCAAGCTCACAAACTTGTTTTTGAGAACTACAATCAAAATCTCATGGACATACACAGGCTTAGGTTAGCGAGAACAAAAAAATGTAAAAAAAGGATGTTGTTAAGCACAGAAGAACTCTATAAAAGATATCTCGTAAATATTTCAAGACAAATCCTCCGAAAATGACAAAGTATAATGTGATAAACCATCTGGGATCTAAAATGACAAGTATATATAATGGCTCTGTATTATACATCAGTTTATATGGGAATGTCATGTTTATAGATCACAATAAATTAGCGACCCAACAATTGCTTTTAAATGGAAAATGAAGTACCTTGGACACATGACTTCGCGTTGAAATGACTATGGAGCAAAAGCTCATAGTTAGAAGAATTTAACAATCATATGTTGCATAGGTTTCATTGTGACAAAGCAGTAAAAAATAAAGGGAGGAATATCCTGCTCAACGGGCTTCTATATTTCAGTTTGAGATGAAAAATGATGCATTTTATAGTAAAACAAATTCCCTGGGACTTTGGCACAAGAAATGACTATCTCAATTGGGCAATAACAATGCAGGTAATTAGGATTCCCTGCGGTTTTTGAACGTCACAATACATAGGTTGTTACTTTCTTACAATCACTAACCACAATTAAGCAACCATAGAACAATAGAGAGGTTCTATGGAAAGGCAGCGTTGTTAGGATAACAATCAAATTATCCTGCAGCGCCTGAGAACTTCAATGAAACACTATTCCTCAGACTTTTGTCAAGACTTCTGAATCCCCTCCCTGTATCCATACCTTTACGTAGAGGAGTGCCGAGCTTCGGCGAAAGAGCCAATAAGCTGGCCATGTATTTATGCGAAAAAATGATGTTTTCAATTAAATCTGATATGGTTGAGATGTTTGTCCCTGAGATTTGTTAGAGTCATTGCAAAAGCTAATTTGATTGGGAAATTGGTATCCCGCCAAATAAAAAGGGAAAAGAGATGCCATTGGGGGGTCGAAGCCTAGACTCGAGTGAACAAAACATAGTTCCCTTGCAGAAACCCCCGTGTGCAATCTCACAATAAATCACAATTATGGGTGAAAGTGTTTGCATACTTAACTGGTGCATTGATTAGGGCAACTCCGGATCCATTCGCAGCAGCAGTACAGGACGTTTTTCTTCAGCTTCAGTTCATGGGAGTCATCCTCCAGTAAGCAAGTGTATAAAAACTCTCCAGGGTACAAGTTACAATAATCATTTAGCAAATTGTCATCTGATTGTATGTCACAATTCACCTGGAATTTTTCAATCGAAAGGACTTAATAGATCAACTTATCATTTCTCGGAGTAGAATAAGATTATCGATGAAAATTGTCGAGCTAAAACTACTTCCTAGTCGAAACTCAGGGAAATGTGCTGATGATCACGATCCACGTCGGATCAGAATCGCTATCAAGGAAACAACAATCACTTGGGATGCTAAATTCGCAACGGTTCGTCATGCGCAACTACCATCAGCGCTAGCTTCAAGGGGATAATCAGCAAAATCAGGGTCTGTTACGGCCGCATGATCTTTCAGTCAAGCAAACGCGTGAAGGTAGGCACATAAAAATGACGAATCACAATGCTTGCTTCAACTGCTTTGTTGTGATTTGTTAGGGAGAACCGGGAAAAACCTGCCCTGAAATCTCGTCAGAACCATTTACCTTACCCAAAGGAAGATACAAGCACATTCACATTCGAAGCAACAGATCTAGTGAGCATGGAAACGCTTGCCTTGGGTTGGACATGGGCATTCTCAGATAATTGGAGCGAAGCCTTTCATTTTTATTAATAAACGCTGCAAGGGCGCTTGTTGGTACTGCATGTCATATGTGCATCATGATCGATTTGGAAGCTTGAAAGTGAATGAGCTGTACGACCAAGGCAGGTTCGCAGTGCTCATCTACCAGAGGAACCGTGGGCAATACAACTGCCTTTGTTCGAATTTTAGCATATAGCAAAGTAGGGTAAAAATCTTTCCCAGTCCGCTCCTGGACTCATCGATTGAAAAAGCACCGCTGGAATTTCATTCTTCACATATGATAACTATTGCTGTAGACCATTTTCTGTGAAGGGTTTCAACAGCTTTCGGGCCAATATGCTCTTCAGACTGGCTGCTCAAAATATCCTGAATGTCTCGGATACGTCTAACACATCTATTTGCGGTTCATCCACATATCAAGACGGAAGGTCCTCAAGTTTTTTCCTGCCGAATCCCATCTAAGCTGTTTTGATTTCTGAGTGACTAATGAAAAGACTTTCTGATCCTGATGAAATCAGGGGTGATTGTGTTGGACATCCTCTAACATATAGTTGTGGGTATTTGTTTCCGGGACATGGTTTTTGGTGGGTTGTGGGTGTGGGGCGTGCGAAGAAGCACCAGATAGTGTTATCATAGAATATTCGTTCGTATGAGCAGGGGGAGCATTGCAGGTCTAAACTGTTCAGCTCAAACATTTTCGCGTTGTTGTCTTGGCAATTGTTCGTCATTTTATAACCCAGAGCCATACAGCCTCTTAAATGTAGCATACACTATACTACCAACTGTGAGCAGATTGTGAATGGTAACGTGGGCTTTGGTTTTGGTTTGGTTGGTTTGTCCCTGTTTTGGGAGCGGCGGGGGGGTGTTATGTGGGTTTTAAGCAGAGCGGAGAGGAGAAAGTTATGTATGTCAGAAGGTGTGACGAGATGGTTACTGTGTGTGCGGAGTGCGTTAACAGCTATCCTGGTTGTCTCCTCGTGTGGTCCTATACTATTTTGCTGTCCTCAAGTTGTATATATCTGGTAACTTTCTAGGAGAGATTAGATATCTGGTGGGTCCATTCCGGAATAGCTCGATGTGAAGCAAAGATACCAGGTCAGTCATTGTTCCGTTTGTGTGTTGGTGGGTTGGATGTTGAGTTGGGAATCTTCATTCTGCAATTATATGATGTGCTATATACTTGTAGTGGGATTGAATGAAGTAGCTATTGGCTGTCTATTTGTTGTAGTTGGGGGGGTGGGATGTGGTCTAATGGAAGCTTTGCAGGTAGAGGATCAGGGAGAGATGAAAGTTTCTCGTGATTAGATCGGAAATCGCAGAGCAGACGCGTCGGCAGAACGGGATGCCTCAGTGAGTGAGATGCACCGAGCTCGTCGATAACGTTATGATGTATGTGTTGCTGGCCGTTCTTTGATCTCCATGGCTAGAATGTGTTATAGGCGAGATGGATGAGTGTCGTATGAGAGCTTATGTGGTAATTCGAGTATTTTACAGCTACAATAGTATGCCCATATTTCCACATATTATACGACATCAAATAAAGCCAGCAAATTAAGGATGTAAGATTACCCAATGATTGTCTAGCTTGATCACTTCTTGATCAAGACATGGTTCTCACTGATTTTTTCTTCTATACAAGGTAGCGAACGTTATTATGTTTGTAGTGGTGCGAGATGATAGGCCGGGGAAGTCAATCTGCAAACGTTTTCTTGTCTCTGCCTGACCTCTCATCACACACTTTGGATTTAGCCCCCACAAGGTCATGCATCATATGTTAATAACACATTCGCAAATGTGGCTCGATGTAGGGTATCAGTCTGATAATACGAGCATTAGTCCTTGCCAGACATACTAACCTGGAAAGTCAGATTTCAAAAAATTATCAAGAAAATGAAGCAATATAGGGGCCAAACCTCGCTTGCTGAAATTCACTCAGCATATATGAGAGCTGCAATTTGCCCAACAATATGCTTTATGCAATAAGGTTTCTCATGAACAAGTTTGCCCGAAACAATGCGTGCGACTCAAATCTGGCCCGATTCTGGAGCATGTTGCCAGGCTTCAATTCTTCCTGATCCTCAGACCAATTAGGATGATGTCATCTGTGCAAACAAATCTAGCTTGCATACTTCGCCTGGGCAGAGCCTTGCATTGAGTTCTGCGCTGCATTGCGTGGCTCCTCAATAAAGCTGGTGGCCAAACAATTCTATTACCGAGCATTGCCTGCATCATTTCTCAGTTCGTCGGACAATGATTCCTTGATGCAAGTCAGCCCGAATTGCAGGCTTGATTGACTGAAAGTAGTCAAGCCTGGAATTTCCAACCTTACGTCATTATCCACGCAAATTGTTGGATAAAACTTCCAGTATAAGCACAGCAATTGGTAGGCATGGATTTTGCAAGAGCACGCATAATAATCACGACAAGAGATCAGTTTGTTGCTTGCTTTGCTATTCCAGCGGTGGCCACTTGCCAGGAAAAAGGTAAGCACTAAGTATTAATGGTAGCACTGCATAAGCAGTGAAAAAATCAGGTTCACTAAAGAGAGCCTATTGCTATAAGTCCACATAGTATTATTTAAACACAGAAACAAACTAAATAAAACCCCAAAAATAAGACTATATCAAATAAACACAGTTCTTAAAGCGAAAATTGACATCCAATTTTTTGTTTAAAACCAAGATATTAAGCAGCAAACAAATGAAACAGAAATCATAAAAAACCCCACAAACAGTACGGAAAAGAGTGACCAAAAAACAATGAGGAAAATAGCCAGCGCAGCAAAGCAGCCTAGCGGAAATTTGAGATCATTGTCCTTAAGATACTGTTGCGGAAGAAACTTGCCGTGCCATAAAATACCGGATCTGGATTAAGATCGTTCCTACGTTGAGCAGTGGCGGATTATATTCAATCAGGATTCCACCAGCCACTTTACCTCGGAAATGTCATAACGGAAACAGAAGTGTGATATTGTAAGATCGATATAGCATACCATAATAGTAACCTTTACATAAAGTAGCGCGGCACAATATTTTACCTGTTACAATAATACTTGGACGCGTAACTGCTGCTCGAAGGCGTACGAGCAGTAAGAAGCAGCCACAATCGGCCTTCAAAATGAAGTCGGAGAATTAATAACATTTTGATCCAATGAGGGATTCTTGCTAATTCCAATATTTTTTGGTTTCTCATGGATTTGGTAAAACTCCACGTAAACTCTTTACGAAAAACTGGAACATGAAGGATAACTCCCATTACCCTCAGAGCCGGCTAACATAGAAGAAACATGGAGCTAATAAGGCAACCAGACAGTTTGTCACGAGGCACGATTTCCACATAAAAGTGGAGCTGTAAATATTCGCTGTCGACGTCCTTCTGGTAAAAGGCTACGGTTAGCTGGTGATAGATGTGGCCATGAAGTGAATAAATAAAATACCACCTCGGTCTGTCACTTTTTTTTTTTTGTTTTTTTGGTTTGGTTTTTTTTTTTTTTTTGGTGTTGTTTTTCTTTTTTTTGTTTTTTTTTTTTTTTTTGGGGTGTTTGTGGTTGTGTGTTGGTAGCGTTCCTCCCCTATTGGCCTGCGACTCCCGCGTGAGCAGAAAGCAAACAGATTTTATTAGACAAGCGGCAGTATGTCCTGAAATTTTGGCAGTCATCATCTTCCTCTTCATACGTTCCATAATCCTCATCCTTGGGATCTGCTGGAATCTTACCTTGACTCTTCCCTTCAAACAACAAAAGCTATGGCGTTCATAATTGGAAGTTTCCTTGCGTGGCAATGTTAACAAGAAGTTGAGGTGTTAAACGCATCGCAAAGGTAGGGATTCATTTTGGTCTACAAGCCAGAGGCAACAAAGCTACTGCAACCAAGCCATAACAAAGTAGAAAAGCATAACAATAAGCTAAAATACAAAACAGCTACACATAATGAGCTATTTTCTAACTTACTAATAGTGGAAAACACTATGATCCTTACCACGAGAGGTACCCATACCCTATTTGATGATAACATTGGAAGAGGTTACGGTTTCACCTCGAGAATATCTTCTGCCCTAGTACTCGCGAGACCAGATAAGGCGCCAGTGAAGATGACCACTCCATTTCTATATAATCATCTCGAATAAGGAACAAACTATGGTAACAAAAAGGGCAAACAAAAATAAAGGAACAATATGAAGAGTAATAAATTAAAAAAACAAACCCATATGTGCAGCAATGAACTGTAACGAAGCAAAGCCCGCAATTCAAAAATAAAGCACTGAAAATTAATCCATGGCACAATATATGCTACTTATTGATGCTAACGTGATAGATATAAGAATGCATTTCTTTAATGTCCTTTTAATTGAAAGGTAATCAAATATGCAGTGCATAGGTGTGGATTGCAATTCCCCATGGGCGAGTGGTATAAAATCCTAGTCAAGGTGCAAAACTCTTAGATATCTTCTAAACTAATAGAATCTTATATTATGAAAGGTAAAAAAAGCAAATGAACGCTTTGTGATATCTACGTGAATAGATCATAGAATGAATCTTATTAGTCTTAAATTGAAGCATTATGCATTTCTAAATCTTCACTAATTTTAGGTATATCAAGAGCCAGGTAAAGAATAAAAACTCCAAAAGATGGCATAATAAAGAGAGAAACTGCAGTAGATGTAAGAAACATAAGTAAAAGTGTGAGAAATGATAACCAATCTTAGAAGGTAAGCCAAGATATCTGACATATCTTCATAGATAAAAGGAATGTCAATTCAGCATGGCGAGGCATACAACAAACGTAATACACAAAATACAGAATTCCCAACAAGAAAAAACAAACATGGTATTCTAAATTGTAAAGAAATAAGAATAGGAAGAAACAACAAATTCTAGTCTGCACGAATAGAGCAATAAATACAAGATAGGACGCAAAAAACTAACCAGAACATAACACATCGCATTTGGAACACACAGATGGCAGAAAGAACACAGTAAATTTTGTGTCGCTAGATCATTATGGTGCAAGCCTTCCCGAGACCCGATCGGGGCATTATAATGCCCCGACCGGGTATGCGTCCTTCGTCGAATTTACTCCGTAAAACCAATGTATACCTTAATAATACAAGGCACACAACCAAATTACTCCACAATTCTCTACCTTGACTTGRATTTATCAACACACGTCAAGTCCAAACATCAAACGAACAACAACGAATCAAACCAACCAAAACAAATGAGAAACGTTAGTAATACAAGTCACAACTCGAATCACCACAAGTCTCCACCTTGACTTGTATTCAGCTATACATGCCAAGACCCAAACAAGCAAATCCAATCTACAAATGCCAACCAAAATCCCGTGGCGAGGATTGCCTCCACCTTGAGGCACAACCCGTAAGGGTKTCAAATACGAACAAAAGTGTTCAACAAGTCCAAGCAACAAAAGAACTTGTGAACCAAAGCCAAATGGAAACGAACACCAATGTGTTTAGTCCTATCAAAACTAAACTGATCAATTGCAAGACAAATCGCATTCACACTATCTCCAAAGACCGAACCACGATCAACATGAACGCCCAAATCACTAGCAAGACCCCGCAACCATATACAACCAAAGAAGCATACCAAACCTGTCACAAGTCTTCTAGCATCAAAATCACTTGCAAAATCAAAACCAAAATAACCAAACACCAAGCACAAATTCTCACTCCCATAAATGAGACTAACAACTGTCGTTCCAACCAAATAGCGAACAAATCGCCCCACATACCGTCGATGCTTCCTTCTAGACCGAGACAAGAACCTACCAATAGCAATCATAGCATGTACACTAGCAAATCTAGTGCAAACCAAAGCAAACATCYCACTAGCAAACCAAACACAAGACACGAACTCATTCCAAACATTTGACATCTTCTGAGCTGCAATAAACATGTCAACAACATACCAAAATACATAAATATGTAAGAAATCCTCCACCTTACTACGATAAACGCAGCAAGTCTTAAGACTCCCGTTGCTTCCATGCTCCACCTCAAAGTTGTCAAATCGATCGTACCACTTCAAAACTCTCTTGCAACTAGTCGCCTTGCGACCTCGTGTCACTTTCTCAACTTCACCTGTCTTATTCTCGCGAAGAGACTCCATCTCCTCACCCATAGCATCCAATGAACGATCTGACTGATTGAAGGTTTCCCGAAGGTACTCAAGAGGGGGGTGAATTGAGTTCCTATTAAAAATTTCGATTGTGTACTGTTTTAGTAYAGTAGACCAGTTGGACTGGTCTCGCAGCGGAATAAGTGTTAAACAGTACGTAGAACAATATCGAGCAAGAATAATAAAGACACACAAATTTAACGAGGTTCACCCAACTCTAGGCTACGTCCTCCTATCCTAGTTACTTTTATTAATTCTACTCCGAAATAACAAAGCAACTCTCACTCACAATGTACGTG
>SNQN01002443.1:27909-56269 GCA_008642245.1 Bassia scoparia | reverse complement strand
GAGAACAGTACAACTGTTCTCCCAACTGGTAGGGTCAAAATCAACCAACCAACTGGTTTAGTTGCCTTCAACTCTAAGAGAGAAAGTTCGAAGCCTAATGCCATCAACCAATAATACAAGCACACAACAAACACATTTATGCATTTAATACAACAAGAAGACTTATTCTAATCCTAGAACTAATCTTCAATGTTCTTCAACTTCTCGAAGCTTCCTTGATCTTCTCGAGTCTTCCTCGAAGGACATTCTGCTTCAATAGTTGGAATTCCTGTATGCRAAACACATATAGCAATTTGCACAATATAACTTGTTAGCATACATGTCACTTTCTTTCAAGTGACCAAGAACAATATCTCAGCTGTACAGACCAGTTGCATTCATCAGACCAATGTACCTGTTCTTGCAACTGGTTGTCATCACTCAAAACACTAGGGAACTCAACACTGATCTTTCAAAACTGTTTCCCTGTCAGAGGCTAAACCAAATGTCTCAATATCATCAGCAACATGCAACGCATATGCGACCGACTCCTCTACACAACAATTTCGACCATCACCTGCACCTGTGGATGCTACACTTGTAGAATCAGTCAGAACAGTACCATGCACATAATACAAAGTACCCAATCTAGTACCTTAAATACTATCTTCGAACCCCTCAAAACACATAATTCCCCACCTGAACCTGAAAAAGTGAAACCCTCCTTGTCAAGAGTACCAAGAGATATCAAATTCTTCTTCAATTGAGGAACATGCCTAACATTCACCAAAACACGCACTCTCTCTTCCGCGGTCCTAAGTCTGATGGAACCTTTACCCACAACCTTACAAGCAACATTATTACCCATGATAACATCACCACCATCAAAAGACTCATAAGTAGTAAACCATTCACGATTAGGACACATATGAAAAGTACATCCAAAATCCAACACCCAACGATCCGRAGACTAACTCGCACCACTAACAGTTAAGGTCAAATCTTCTTCTGAATCACATTGTGAATTCTGTTGTGCAATGTTAGCATTGAAACTATTCCTGGGGTTTTTAGGACATTTATTTTTCCAATGACCGGGTTCTTTACAATAGTGYCWTATATTCTTAGTRTTATTACCCCTACTCTTCGAATTTTTATTRTTCTCAGAGTTAAAACTATTTTCACTGGCCGAATTACTAACAGTTAATCCAACCCCTGAATCTATACCACTTTCATTCGTTGCCGCCTTATGGCGCAACTCTCTAGAATAAAGTGCAGATTTAACTTCTTCTAGAGTCATAGTTTCTTTACCCACCACAAACGACTCAACAAAATTCTCATAAGACACAGGCAACGAAACCAACAAAATCAAAGCAGCATCCTCATCTTCAATCTTAACATCTAAATTACGCAAATCAAGTAAAATAGAATTAAGTTTGTCTAGATGATCCCTTAAATGCGTACCTGACTGCATTTGCAGAGAAAACAATCGTTGTTTCAACAACAACTTGTCAGTGAGAGACTTCGTCATGTAAAGACTCTCCAATTTTGACCACAAACCCAAAGTCGAATCCTCACCAGACACTTCTGTGATCATATCATCTGCCAAACACAACAATATGATGGAGTGAGCCCTCTCCTCCATCGCCTCTAATTTCGCTGCGCTCAAGCCAGTTGAATCCTTCGATTTTTTGACCAAAGGCTTCCAAATACCCTGTTGTTTCAACAAGGCTCACATCTTAATCTGCCATAGCCCAAAAGAATTCCTACCCGTAAATTTCTCAATCTTCATGGTTGTAGTGTTCATCTTCCCGGATCGTAGATCCCGCTCTAATACCAAGTTTGTTGTGACGGAAGCGTCGAAATCAAACAAACTACAAAAAACAAACAAATAAGATAGCACCAATAACACACAAAGAATTAATGAGGTTCACTATCAATGCGATAGCTACGTCCTCATGGCCGGTACGAATATGTTTACTATGAAGATTCAAATGAAATACAATTGAGAGACTGATAATTCTCCCAAGAATTCACTTTCTAAAATTCTCAATGTGTTTTCCTAACTCTTATGGCTTGAATAATAAAAGCTTCTAAAAGGCTTAATGAATAATTAACCCTAACCACCTATTTATAGGAGTACAAAAGATATACAGTATAAGATAATATACGAGAATTGCCGAACAAGAAAGCCCAAAAATATCGATTATATATATATAATATAATAATATATATGTATATATATATATTATATATATATGTATATATATGTATATATATATACAATAATATATATATGTTATACATATATATATATATATGTATATATATATATATATACATATATATATATATATATATAATTATGTAATTTATATTCTCAAAAGATATCATCATTACAAAATTGCCAACCAAGTCAAACATAGCAGCATCACAATGTCAGAGATATTTCCTAAAAAGCTGCCAACTTAACTTTGAAGCAATCTTCCCTTCAAATCACGAAGTTAGCCAAAAAGGGGGAGGACCCGACCGGGTATGGGGTGACCCGCTCGGGTCAGACCGGTTCACCCGACCGGGTGAGGCCATACCCGCCCGGGTTTTGGCCTCTTCCAAACTCCCTCGCTTCCACTCGTAACTTGCCCCACCCGGGGCTGCTCATACCCGCCTGGGGCTCTCCATACCCGCCTGGGTCTTGAGCCACCCGCCCGGGTGCGAAGCTCTCCAAATCGACTCGCGACAATAGCCTTCCCGAGACTCGACTGGGGCATTATAATTCCCCGATCGGGTATACGTCCTTCGTCGAATTTACTCCGTAAAACCAATGTATACCTTGTTAATATAAGGCACACAACCAAATTACTCCACAGCTTCTATTCATAATCGTTTGATCACTTGAGTCTTCAGTTGTAGTACTAGTATTACCTAATTCATTATCCAAATTATGTGACTAAATAATCAACTCCAAGGTATCAATTAGCTGTTTTGGAAAGCTAACTACATAGACGATAAACCAAGGGATTTCCCTCTACGTTGAGCGATAACAATACATGACATAACCATTGTCAATCGAGCAGTCCCACCAATAAGAATCGCCTTTCGAGCCTCGTGGACCGAATCACCAGCAACTTTACATATAAATGGGGTGAAAATGAAATCCTAAAGTAAGGACTGTGACAGGAATAACAGGCAGAACAGAGAAAAAATTCCAAGATGCATTTGACCTAGAAACTACTAGATTAATCCCATTAAATGAAACAACAATGCTCATTATAGTAATGATTGAAACAACCATCATAGAAAACAGAAATCGAGTAGTCGAATCGATTACTTTGAAGGGAAGAAACCACGAGACGCTTCCAAGGAACAATGGTAACAAACCATGACATGGTACGCTGTGCATGTTAGGAAACAAATGAGATAGAAAAGAGTCAATGTTAGAAACCCAAACAATAAGAAGGCAAAAACAAAGGGAAGCATAAACCAGTGACACTGATGCACCAATATACCGACCAAAAGCCTTGGTTACTATCCCAGTAAAGCTCACTTCTTTAACCCCATCTTCCTCCATTGCAGCAAAACAAAGCTCAGCTACGAAAATTGTGGAAGAAATGACATAAACCCATGATAGTAAAATGGCAATTGTAGATGGTAATAGCCCTAATTCTAATGTTTCATCAGTTGGTAAGTAGTATAATACATGAGGATCAAAAGATGAGCCAATTATCATACGAACAGCTGACCAGAAGCTCTTGTTTTGGGGCTTTTCGACTTCTTTAATTTGATGTGGTCTACATTATTGGGTTCGCTGTTTAATGGAGATTGACCAGCATTTTTGCGTAAGAGTAGTTTGAAGCGAGGCGTTTGTGTTGTGGAAATGAAGGATTTGGTGTGTTTTGTAAGTTTGAATGTGACAAAATTGGATTTTGATGAAAAGGGGTGAAACAAAGATTTTAGAGTGTGATTTTTGCTGTTAAAGGTTGAATGAGTATGAAATAGATGACAAGTTGTCATTCTGTTATTGTTGGTATTCGCTGCTATTTAGGAAGGGGCTTTATTGTAATTAACTAAGTCCTAATCAGTTAGTCAGTTAGGATTAGTTATGCTACTCTTCTAAGCTCACTCCTACACTTTGAAGTCTATAAATAGACTTGTTGTATTCTCATGTAATTCATTCACAAATATTCAATACAACACAACATGAGATTCTATTTAGCTTTGGTTCTCTTTCTCAATTTTCCTACTTTGTGCAACAAGTAACATGGTATCAAAGCCAAGAAATTGAGAATTAGAGATTACTTCTTCCTCACGTTTGCGACACTCTGTTCTTCGACTAGTTTGCAAGTTACTGTTCCATTGAAGTTTTGGTTGCGATTCTTTGATTGTGATTGGTTTTCGTCGTTTGATCTTCAATCATTGTATGTTGGATCATCTTCTTCTTTTCTCTTGAAATTTCTTAGATGCTTTTTTCGTTCCATTCATTTCGTTTCTTCGATTGTTTGATTAAGCTACATTCTCCTATTTTTCTTATAAATCTTCTCATTTCAATGTCTGCTTTTATTCCTATTCTTGTTGATTCATCTTTTTTCTCCATTTTCTTGCTTTGATTGAATTAGAATTTCTTGTTTGCTTATTCTTTGACTCAAATTTTACCATTTTTCATTCTTTCTGTAACCCTCTTTTTCTCCAATAAATGGCTGCTACTCCTCTCAACAATAATCCACCTCGTCCTCCTAATCCAACTATAATTTTTGGTTGCATTTACTACTTTCATCCTTCTAATACTACTGGAGTTAAGCTTGTTAATGATGTATTTAATGGCACTTCTTATTCTGATTGGCAAGAATCTATTCTTCTGAGTTTATCAACTAAAAACAAATTAGGTTTTATTGATGGTTCTTTACCTAAACCTGCAACCACTCATGCAACTTACAAAGCTTGGTGTCGTTGTAATGATTTGGTGAAAAGTTGGCTTTTAGCTTCTGTTGACAAAATTGTTGGGAGAAGTGTTCGTTTTAAGAAAACTACTTGTGATGTTTGGAAGGATTTACAAGAGAGATTTGGGTGTCCTTCTAGCACCTTATTATATTCGCTGCAAAAGAAATTACTCTTATTGGAGCAAGGAAGTGATTCCATATCTGAGTTCTATACCAAGATTCAGTCAATCTGGGATGAAATGGATAGTCAGGATCCTTTGGCTATTTGTACTTGCAACAATTTTGTTTGTGATATAGGAAGGAAGAATTTAAAGTCTCAGCAAGATAGTCGAGTTATGATGTTTCTCATGAAGCTTAATGATGATTATGTTCAAGCTAGGACAAACATTCTAATGATGACAGAATTACTAACATTGGCTGGTGCTTATAGATTTTTGCATACAAGAAAAGAGGCATAGAGAAGTTAAGCAATTTGCCTCTTCCTCTCAAGAATCTCTTGCTTTCATAGCTGATAGAAGGAAGTTTTCTGAAAGGTCTAATAATGGGAAGAATACTTATCAAGCTTCTCAGTTCAAGATGGCTGGAAACAAAAGGACTCAGTCCTTCTTTTGTGATCATTGTAAGATGTCAGGACACACCATTGATAGGTGTTATAGACTTCATGGATATCCACCAGGATGGAATAATCCAAGAGAGAGAAAGTATGCTCATGTGGCTCAGAATGCTGATGATGATGATGTTCAAAGTCAATCTTATTCATTCTCTGCAACAGAATACTCATGCTTCTCATGTTGTTCCTACTTGGCTAACTCATAATAATGCCAGCTCCAATTCAGTCTCTCATACTACAGCTCCTACACAGACTGCTTATTCTCCAACTCAAGCCATTACACAACAACAATATCACAAGCTCATGGCTCTTCTTTCCCAGCAAAAGGGAGAAGCTGCTGAAGTTGTCAAACCCTCAACTGGAGGTTCTGCTTTCTTAGCAGGTAAAATTTGTCTTTTCTCAAGTTATAAGATGTGTATGCTTTCATCTTTTTCTTCTATTTGGATAATTGACAGTGGTGCCACTGATCATATTTGTCATGATTTGACAATCTTTGAGGATTATACTAATATTGAGAGCAAAGATAACACAATTACTCTCCCAGATGGTAGAAAAGTTAGTATCAAGCACATTGGATCAGTGAGATGGAATAATGATGTTGTCTTGAAAAATGTTTTTCATGTGCCAGATTTTCAGTTTAATTTGATAACTGTACCAGATTTTCAGTTTAATTTGATAACTGTACACAAATTGTGTGTTGACATGGATATTACCATTAAATTCACCCCTACTGATTGTATTATTCAGGGTGCTCAGATCCATCAACCAGTTCTTGGTAAACTCTTTCATAGCCATTACTGCACAAATCCCTGGGATAAAAGCTCTGCCAATTTCAATTTCTCTGGGGTTTCACAGTAGTTTGATGACACTCTTAAGCCTAATGATGAAGATTTCAAGATTTGGCACCTTAGGATGGGGCATGTTCCTTTTCATGTTCTGAAAAATGTAAAAAAGGGTGATCTAGGAAGTTGTAAGCTTGATAGCATTTGTTAGGTTTGTCCTACCATTAAGAGTACCTTACCTTTTCAATTGATTCATGTAGACCTTTAGGGTCCCTATAATGTACTTACTCATAATAAATGCAGTATGTTTGTTACCATTGTGGATGACTATTCAAGGCACACTTGGGTGCATTTTATAAGACATAAGTCTGATGTGGTTTCAATTTCGCAAAATTTCATTGCTTATGTTAATGTGCAATTTGGTGCCATTGTTTTGTCTGTGAGGTGTGATAATGCAAAGGAGCTCACAGAAGGGGATATGCTAAAATTTTATAAAGAAAAAGGAATTGTTCTGCAGAAGAGTTTTGCCTCTACACCTCAGCAAAATGGGGTAGTTGAGAGGAAGCATAGGCATTTAATGGAGACTGCAAGAAGCTTATATATTCAGTCTAAACTTCCTGTGAGATATTAGAATGAATGTGTTTTGGCAGCTGTACATTTGGTCAACAGGATGCCTCTGAAACCCTTGCTAAATAAGTCTTTTTATGAGAAGTTATATTGGAATTTTCCAGATTTGGGATCGGACATCTTAGGGTCTTTGGTTGTCTATGTTTTGTTTCCACTCTAAAAACTCAAAGAGACAAGCTTAATCCTAGAGCTACACCTTGTGTCTTTCTGGGATATCCTCCTAGTCACAAAGCCTACAAAGTCCTTGATTTGGCCACAAATAAAATCCTCATTAGCAGAGATGTTGTCTTTCATGAAAGACACTTRCCTTTTCATTTTTCTAAATCTCCCCTTACTCCTTCTCAGTCTACTTTTCCTATTTTTCTTCCTACAAACACAACTCATATTCACTCTTCTTTTTTGGATCTCCCTGATGTTTTTCAATTCTCTGACACAAACTACCTCATCACCTCAAACTCACCAACCTCCAGTCTATACACCTTCTTCCCAACCACATTTATCTCCTTCTTTTACCTCACAAAACACCATTCCTGTTACTGATCCTCCTCGAAGGTCCTCAAGACCAACCAAACTACCTTCTCATCTTCAGGATTTTCAAATCCAACTCCCAAATACTAAAATAGCCAACCTGTCCTTTCCTTCTACCAATCATTGGTGTAACATTATTCAATACACCCAAGAACATGTTTCCCTCCTTACTTCTTCTCAAATTCCTTATGAACCACAATCCTATAATGAGGCAGCTTGCCATGATGGTTGGGTACAAGCTATAGAGACAGAATTACAAGCTCTTGCTAAGAATAATACATGGGATGTGGTCACTTTACCTCCTGGAAAGAAAGCTATATCTTGCAAATGGGTATACAAAAGCAAACTCAAGGCTGATGGTACTCTAGAGAGATTGAAAGCAAGATTAGTTGTAGTTGGATATACTCAGAGATATGGGATTGATTATTCAGAAACCTTCTCACCAGTGGTTAAAATGGCTACAGTAAGAAGTTTGCTTGCAATTGCTGCATCTAAAGGTTGGGTTCTGCATCAATTGGATGTGAATAATGCCTTCTTGCATGATGATTTGCATGAGGAAGTATACATGAAGCTTCCCCCACGAATTCCTAATCTTGATAACAAGGTCTGCAAGTTAAAGAAGTCCCTTTATGGCCTTAAGCAATCTAGTAGGCAATGGTTTGCTAAGTTGGTCCAAGAATTCCAACACTAAGGTTTTCTTCAATCCAAAAATGATTATTCCTTGTTCATCAAGAAAAGGGGAGAAGCTGTGGTGATTGCAGCTGTGTATGTGCTGTCTCTTATACACATCTAGATGTGTATAAGAGACAGGGTCTGCAAGTTAAAGAAGTCCCTTTATGGCCTTAAGCAATCTAGTAGGCAATGGTTTGCTAAGTTGGTCCAAGAATTCCAACACTAAGGTTTTCTTCAATCCAAAAATGATTATTCCTTGTTCATCAAGAAAAGGGGAGAAGCTGTGGTGATTGCAGCTGTGTATGTGGATGATATAATCATCACTGGGACTGGTGCCAAGGATATTCAAGAACTCAAAAGGCATTTGGATAACATCTTTGAGATCAAGGATCTTGGAAATTTACACTACTTCTTGGGTTTTGAATTTAATTACACTCCTGTTGGGATTATTTTGTCTCAACACAAGTTGACCAGGGATATTTTGAAAGAAGCTGGTTTGGAGCAGTTAAAATCAAAGACTGTCACAACACCAATGCCTTTGCATACAAAGTTATCTAGCACAGAAGGAGAATTATTCATGATCCAGAGCTTTATAGATGTCTGGTGGGCAAACTGAATTTCTTGTCCAACACTAGACCTGACCAATCCTTTTCTGTGCAAGCCTTGAATCAGTTCCTTCATGAGCCTAGGGTACCTCATTACTCGGCCTTACAGCATGTTCTATGTTATGTAAGTCAAACTAAAACTCAAGGCATTCTGCTCAAAGGGTTTAATGATCTTAAACTGCAYGCCTTTACAAACAGTGATTGGGGATCTTTCCCTGACACAAGGAGGTCAATTACAGGCTATATTTTGATGTTTGGTAACTCTCCTATAAGCTGGAAGTGTAAAAAGCAGAATACAATCTCAATATCCTCAGCAAAGGCTGAGTACAAAGCCATGGCTAGTGCAGCTTCAGAGATCACTTGGGTTATCAGATTACTAGAAGAACTGGGAGTCAATCATTTGAAGCCTGTAACCTTGCATTGTGATAACTAAAGTGCTCTACATATTGCAAAAAATCCAGTCTTTCACGAAAGGACTAAACACATAGAGCTTGATTGTCATTTCACTAGAGATAAAGTTATGGAGGGTCTGCTTCAACTTTCCTATCTTCCAAGCTCAGAGCAAATTCAGAATTTAGATAAAGATTTAGAATTTTGAGATTTTTAGCTGTATCAAAAAAATAAAAAAAATAAAAAATAGATAATTTTTGTAGAATAAAATTTATTTGTTTTGTAGAAAGGATTTGGGCTTGAACTATTTGAACAAAACAAATTGGGCTTAGACACTTTAATACATTATACACATATGCTCCTAATTTATACGAGTGATATCATATAAGCACACAAGACAAATATATGCTCTACTTAGTGTAATGTTTTTCACATAAAGATTGTGCATGAGACATATATACAAGTCTTAGTCTTTAGAGATCATACCTTGAGGAATTCAGGAGTATCTCTTTAGAATAGTTGAATCATCCCAAGTTCCATGCGCATTCTTTCAAAACGATCTCTTGCTAAAGGCTTAGTCAATATATCAGCTATTTGACTTTCCATTTCACAAATTCCAATTTGATTAAGCCTTTTTCAACATAATCTTTTAGAAAGTGATGTCTTATATGAATGTGTTTGACTCTTGAGTGATGTATTGGATCCTTTGAAATACAAATTGCACTGGTATTATCAKAATAAATTGAAATGCAATCATACCTTAATCCAAAGTCTCTTAATTATTGTTTGATCCAAAGGACTTGAGAACAACATCCTGCCGCAGCTACATACTCAGCCTTTGCAGTAGAAAGGGCTACAGTATTTTGTTTCTTAGATGCCCAAGAAACTAGACAAGACCCAAGGAACTGGACTGTTCCTGAGGTACTTTTCCGATTTACTAAATCACCTGCATAGTCAGCATCTGTAAAGCCTTTTAAATCAAAATTATCACTTCTAGAGTAGAAGAGACTTAGGTTCTCAGTTCCTCTTAGATACCTGAATATCCTTTTTACAGCCATTAGGTGTGATTCTTTAGGGTTAGATTGAAACGAGCACATACACCAACACTAAAGGATATATCTGGTCTACTAGCAGTGAGATATAAAAGAGAACCAATCATACCTCGATACCTTTTCTGATCCATTAAGATTCCATTGGGATCTTCATCCAGTTTTGTACCAACTCCCATAGGAGTGTCATTAGTTTTAACTTGATCCAGATTGTATATTTTCAAAAGTTCCTTGATATATTTTTGTTGATGGATGAAGTTTCCCCTCTCTGTTTTCTTTATTTGCAAACCCATAAAGAAGTTCAACTCGCCCATCATACTCATTTCAAATTCTCCACTCATTAGGTCAGCAAAGTATTTACACAGTTTTTCATTTGTAGCACCAAATATAATGTCATCAACATAAATTTGAACTACTAGAAGGTTAGTTCCTTCAGCTTTCAAAAACAAGGTTTTGTCAACTTTTCCTCTTTTAAAATCATTTTGTAAAAGAAACTTTGAAAGTCTTTCATAACAGGCCCTTGGTGCTTGTTTTAGCCCATACACAGCTTTCTCAAGCTTAAACACATGATTAGAAAACTTATGATTTTCAAATCCTGGAGGTTGTTCAACATAAACTTCCTCCTATAGGTATCCATTTAGAAAAGCACATTGAACATCCATTTGATATAATTTAAAACCCATGAAAGATGCAAAGGCAATTAAGATTCGAATAGCTTCTAACCTGGCTACAGGTGCAAAAGTTTCTTCAAAGTCAATGCCTTCTTGTTGGTTATAACCTTTAACAACTAGTCTGGCCTTGTTTCTTACTATGGTGCCATATTCATCTAGTTTATTCCTAAAAACCCATTTTAGTCCAATTACCTTTTTGTTTTTAGGATGAGTTTCAAGATGTCATGCCTTATTTCTTTCAAATTCATTTAGTTCATCTTGCACGGCATTTACCCAATCTGCATCTTTTAGAGCTTCTTCATGATTCTTGGGTTTAACAATGGACAGAAATGCATGGAAGGCACAGAAGTTTCTCAACTGAGCTCTCGTCTGAGTTCCTTTACTAATGTCACTTATGATAAGATTAGTGGGGTGAGATTTCTGATGCTTCCAAGGCTTAGGCTGGAAGTTTCTCACTGGAAGTCCTGGTTGAGTAATCTCAGCTTGAGTTCCTTCTGCTTCCAAATTAGCATTTGCTTCCATTTCTTCTACAGCATCAGGTTGAGGAACTTTGGGTGTTTGAACCTCTTCTTGAACTGCAAGGATGTCTTTGGTCTGCTTACTGGATTCCTCATCTGGATCTAATTTCCTGATTAATTCAATTTCAAAATCATTGTTGTCAAGTTCCTGCATTTTCAAATGTGTGTCAGTTTCATCAAATATTACATGTATACTCTCTTCAACACACATAGAGTTTTTGTTGTAAACTCTATAAGCTTTGCTATGATTAGAATAGCRAAGAAATACAGCTTCATCACTTCTTTCATCAAACTTTCCCAAGTTCCTCTTACCATTATTGTGGACAAAACACCTGCAACCAAATGTTCTTAGATGTGAGATATTAGGTTTCTTATCATTTAGTAATTCATAGGGTGTCTTGTTAATTATAGGTCTTAGTAAAACTCTATTAATAATGTAGCATGCAGTATTAATGGCTTCAGCCCAAAAGTTTCTTGCAAGACAACTGGCTATCAGCATAGTCCTGGCCATATCTTCCAAAGTCCTGTTCTTCCTTTCAACAACTCCATTTTGTTGTGGAGTTCTTGGAGCTYAGAAATTATGATTCATGCCATTTTCCCTGCAAAGCTCATCAAACTTGGAGTTTTCGAATTTTGTTCCATGATCTGACCTAATATGCACTGTTTGAAATCCACTTGATTTTTGTATCCTTTTGGCAAAAGCAACAAATTCATCAAAAGTTTCATCTTTGCTTGACAGAAATATTACCCAAGTGAATCTAGAATAGTCATCTACAATAATAAGAACATATCTTTTCCCACTTCTACTTTGGATTTTCATAGGGCCACAAAGATCCATATGAATTAGTTCTAATGGCTTGGTTGTAGTTATCATGTTTTTGCTTGAAAAAGAGGATCTTATTTGCTTCCCCCTCACACATGCATCACACAWATATTTACCAGGGAACTTGACATTTGGAAGACCAACTACCAATTTCTTTGTACATAGTTTGTTCATGTGTGAGAAGCTAGCATGTCCAAAACGTTTATGCCATAATAATGCATCATSCTCAATTACACTGAGACAAGTGAGATTGTTCCTTGGGACAGAATTGAGATCCACTGAATAAATGTTCCCTTTCCTAGTTCCTTCCAGAACGATGAGTCCAGTATGATTGTTGATGATTTTGCAATTTTCTATTGTGAAGTTAACTGTGTTACCTTTATCACAAAATTGAGAAATACTTAAAAGATTATGCTTCAAACCCTCGACTAAAAATATGTTATCTATATAGTGGGAACTTGACTTACCAACTTTACCTTTGGCGATTATCTCACCTTTCGTGTTATCTCCAAAAGTCACAGTTCCACCTCCATAGGACTCTAGTGCACAACAAGAAAGAGCACGGGCGACCGCGTTTAGCGACCGATTGCGGTCGCTAATGGGGTTTACGACCGATTTTCGATAGCTAACGTGGTCGGGTTTTTTCTCATCGCTAAAATTTTTTGCGACCGAATTTCGGTCGCTAACAAATAGCGGACCGAACACACGACAAATTGGAGTGAAATTCGACGTGAAAAAATTTTAGCGACCGAATAATCGGTCGCGAATTTTAATTCCCTCCATCTATTTGGAGGGAAAAAAATTAGCGACCGATTATTCCGGTAGCGAACGACTTGAAAACTCGTCGTAATAGCGACCGAATAATCGATCGCTTAATTTTTTCCTCCAATAGATGGAGGTGTTTGCTATTTAGCGACCGATTTGTCGGTCGCTAATTGCTTCCTCTCTAAAAAAATCACATTTAGCGACCGAAAATCGATCGCTAAATTTCAATTTCCCTCTAAAAAAATAAATTCGAATCTCGAGCTTTTTTCCTCACATGTTTCATATGTTAAGCTACTAAATTATAAATAAAACCAATTTTCGGAATTTTTTTAAAATAAAATAATCCAATCTTGTTTTAGAGAGAGTACAATTAGAAACATATAAAACTCAAATAGTAGATCATTGTATCTGATTTTAAAATGGAATATCAACATTATACTAAACATTATGGCCACTCAAATAGCCTGCATTTAGGCTAGAAGTTCATATTAGATTTCCTATATTTATTCACTATAACATAAACTACTTGTAACATTGTACTCCATATGCATTATGCAGTATTTGCTTCTTGTGACTTTGCTTCAAACCTCTTTTTGCCGCTCAGCATTCATCACCAATACTAAAAAAAAGATGAAGAAACAGTTACTCTATAAAGTAGCAGGTTTTGATAAATCATAATTTGCAACCTAAGCCACTCAAGAAATCCTGAGACATTAGCAATCATAGCACTTGATCAGAGAGTTCATGATTCTGCCTTGCAGGCTGAAAAAAGAAAAAAAGAAAAAAAGAGAAGCAACATCACTTTGAAGTGAGACAAATCTATGTAGATCATTCAATTTCATTATGAAACCTCAAGTTTTGAACCACTTTCTTAGACATTATCTTATATTTTATCACCATGCACTTCTTCACAACAGAGTACATAATAAACTTACCAGGAAAGGCAAGTAAATTTTGTTCCACGACTTTAATTTGGTTATTGTTAATTATTAGACAAGTAGTTGAAATGCCCAAGAAAGTGTCCAACCTATATCAACATTGCTCTATTTAACACTGAAAAGTATCCATGCAATCCAGAACACATCTTTTACAAAAACTTAAAACAGACAAATTATAACAGCAATGAGAAGGACAATGCACAAATGACCATTTAGTCTTGGTCGATAAGTTCACAATTTGGTTCAGTACACCTTTGTATTCATTTTTTCTGTCATTAGTTAATCATATATTCCTTGAGTATTTCATCCTTCACACAAAGACCTTAAAGAGGTCTGTCCACAAAGGGACAGACCACCAGCTGATAAGTTCCTGAGCCAGGTCTAAATATGCAATGATATTACAAGCAAGAAACAAGCTCACCAGTCCACCAACTTTAAAGCACAAAGCATAGAAGAAGAAAGTTTCACTTTGTAGGTCTTATAAAAGCAGATAAAAAACCAGCATGGTCATAATATGTCGGTTCAATTTAATAACTCAAGTACTAACTAATCATTTAAAGCATATATTCAAGATGGCTCTCAACCACAGCACAACATACATTACCGTAGAGCAAACTGTTGGGTCTTTGGGAAGCTCCAAGAAGACTACATTTTGACCACTGAAAGATCCAATCCAGCATAGCAACTTTCAATCAATCAATATCAATCATCAATCATAGCCTTAATCCCATATGTGGGGTCGGCTACATGAAATCCAAATGTGATTATTCCGGGAGGTCATCCACATAAATTTTCCTCCTCCACTCCCTCACCGATCGAGAGCCTCACTCTCTTGCAAATCCAAACTGTTCATGATCTTTTTCTAACTCCTTCCACCAGTCCATTTTTTTCTCTTCTACCTCGTTTAAAATCCCCTATGATCCCACTCTTCCACCTCTTTCGCACCGCGTGCCCCCTGAGGTCTCGCTCTTACATGCCAACACACAACCAACGCTGCGGCTTTACCCTTAAATTCGCTTATTCGCCCATCATATGTGCTCTCACCACTAACTTCATCAATCTACATCTCCACTTTACTTTCTATTCGATCTGTAGAGTGTTCCCGCACATCCATCCTTAACATCCACATTTCTCGGGTACCCCAACCTTTGTAACATGCTCTTTCTTGGAGGCCCACATTCTCGTACCATAAAGCAAACTGGTCTTATAGCAGTCCTGCTAAAATTTCTCAGCTTTAAAGGATGCTTCGATCCAACACACTCTGTAGCCGCTCTCCATTTAACCCACCTTGATAATCCTAGAGCCACATCTTGTCAATATCCCATTCCTTTGGATGATTGACCCAAGATACTTAAAGCAATCACTCATGGTCAAGTCCTTTCCGTCCAACCTCACTACTCCATCAGTTCCCCACTTGAGACCCAAATCGACATTCCAAATTCTCAGTCTTACTCCGATCTAGCTTAATCCTCGAGATTCCAACCTGTGTCTTCCATTGCTCCAACTTGCATTAACCCAGTTCTAGTTCATCCACCAATACAATATCATCCGCAATAACATACACCATGTACCTCCTCTTGGATTGGCCTTGTCACTTCACCTATAACCAATGCAAAAGAGAAGGGCTCAATGCCGACCCTTGATGGCCACAATCGTTATAGGGAAGTCCTTGTCAATCCATCACAAGTCTACATTTGTTGACACACCCCGATACATGTTCCTTAACCATAGGTCAATGTACCTCCGGGGAATACCTTTTTTCAACATTGCCCACCAAAGTACATCTCTTGGTACTTTGTCATAAGCCTTTTCTAGATCGATAAAGACCATATGGAGGTCCTTCTTCCTCGCCCTATAACTCCATCATTTGTCTTAACAAATGATTGCTTCTATTGTGGATCGCCCAGGCATAAAACAAACTGGTTTTCGGATATGCTAGTGCATGCCCTAACCGTTTGTTCTATTACCCGTTCCCATAACTTCATAGTTGACTTATAAGCTTATTCTCCGGTAGTTAGCGCAATCCATGGCATCTCCCCTTGTTCTTATAAATTGGGACCAAGGCTGCTTTCGCCAATCTTGAGGATCCTCAAGCTTCCATATCTTGTTAAACAACTCCATTAAACCAATCAATACCAACCTTACCTAGAACCTCCACCCTCAATCGCAATATACCATCAGGCCCCACTGCTTTTCTTCGATTTCATCTTCTTCAATGCAACCTCTACCTCTACTCTTTTGATGTCTGATACGAACAAACCCACATTGATTTCTCCTTACTCACAGACATATCCCCTGTAACGGCCCTTGACTTCCATTAAATAATTCATCGAAATACCATCCACCTTTCTTTGATGTCCTCATCTTGAACCAAAACCTTGTGGTTCTTATCTTTGACACCACTTGACCACCAATAGCTTTCTAGCCTCTTGTCTTCGCTTTGCCATCTTATTAAACCTCTGACATGAACCAGCATAGCCAACTTGATTCCAATAATTGCACATTCACCTATATCATAAAATCGCTAAACATGAATATAGGCAACCAAATTATCAAGTTAGTAAAAGGCGTCAAGCTAACTCTAAGACCAATTTAAACTCTATCAAGTACTAAGATATACAAACTAACTAAGTGGATATATTAAACATATTTTATGTACACAAGCATCTACAATAGAAAAAGCTTTGAGCCTTTGAATATTTTTATCCTTTTCCAAAAATAAGTTAATAGATCCCCCTCCAAAAAAAAGGTCAATGGATGAAAGTGTCAACAACGTCAAACTCAACTGAATGTTTACAATATATTTTATAAAAAAAGGAAATTCATGTTCATCAATATATCTTATATAAATCGCTGCTAAACTTAGACGAATGGATTAGTCAATTTTATAAGCTATTTAGATGACAAAGAAGGACGAGGTTGTGAAGGAAGTGGGAACACTGGCCTATAGGAACAAAATAGAAGACATACACATTGAAAGGCTTATTTACTAATAAAAAATTTAAAAAAGAACAAAGCATAGCATCACAGGCAAGTATAAATCTTGTAACCTACCCATTTTCATCATCTCCACCAGCATTATTAGTAGTATAGTTCTAATATTGTCGAACACATAGAGTGCACTATATCCAATATAGCAGACACTACAAATACATGAGCTAACAAGCCAAGGACAAAGTAGTATAGTTCAAATCAAGGATATTGTATTTCCAAATTAGGTTTCTCAAATTATCATTTGCATTAAAAATAAAACATGTGCAGCAACACAAGCTGTCAACAACAAACTCAAAACTTACCATAAACATTTACTAATGACAACATGTAAGATGCAAATAGATAAAAATATCATATGTAAGAGAAAAGAGGCAGACCATAACAGTTTGCCTAAGTAAAACATTTAGCTCTTCCAAACGAATTCCCCTTGAATAATCCTGCAGCAAAATGAAAAAAAAATTGGTAAAAATATAGCTTCATTTTATTAACTCTTCCCTGATCTAGGAAAGCTGATGCAAATCAAATAATTCCATTGGTTAAGGACCCTGAGCTACCATTTTTGGAATTGGAGGCAAGCAACATTGATTGTTTCTTCAGTTGGACTTCGTTTGTCGTCATGAGTCCCGAATTAGCCAAAAAACAATTGTTAGCATTTGAGCAATTAACAGATAACTTATCACTCTAATCACACTAAAGTAATATAACTTGAACTAGAATATTCTGTCAAAATTCTCAAGCTGAGATGAAACAGAATTACTATGATGATGTAACAAAAGATGATAGTCATTAACGCACTGCATGCGTAGCACAATTCAACATCTCGAAAATAGAATAAGACTGAAGTCTCAGAAAGATATTAGGGCTTACTTGTATAATTGTAATAACTAATGCATCCATTAATTAACCTTAATCATCAAGTTCCATAGCTTGCTGAGCTTTAGCTTTCGACAACGCCGACAATTTCGTCTTCACTTTCTTCTTCATTTGAAATTTACTTGTTTTCTTCTTTTTCTTTTCACAACCATCAACCTTCGGAAATCAAATCCACAAAAAATTCAAATAAAAAAATAATTAAAAAACAAAAAAAACAGAAGGAATAATAAATAGTAGTAACATCATCATCAGCATAACATCCATTAAACAACATATCAAAATGCACAATATAAGAGAAGGACAAAAAACTACTAAGACTAACCACATTAAGAACAAAAAAAAAAATTCCAAAAACAGATTCAATTAGTATGGATATTCAGAACAAAAAAAATTGAGAGAAAAATTCGAACAATCAAACAACAAAATAAACCATGAAATTGCACTCAAATCCGATAATTACACTAGTCTAGAAATTAACCTGAAAAATTCGATTGAAACTCAGGTTATTTTCGCAACTAAAGTTGCAACAATATCTTCAACAATTGTAGCAAAGCAATTTGAAATTTGCAGCAAATTCGAACAAAATTGCGGCCAAATTACAGTCATATAGCAACCCCTACCACCATCAAAACAACATCTCCTAAACCACCAACAAAACCCACGCATAAATTTGAACCCTAAACCCTAATTAAATTATAATAATTCAAACCCTAAACCATAAATTAGATGAATTGGGCACAAAGGAACAAAGGGAAGAGGAGATAGAAGGACGGTTGGTGGATGTACGATGGCCGCCGTCCTGCTGCCGCTACTGCCTTGTGCCGCCGCAGGTGGTAGTGGTGGTGG
This sequence comes from Bassia scoparia, assembly GCA_008642245.1. NCBI lineage: Eukaryota > Viridiplantae > Streptophyta > Magnoliopsida > Caryophyllales > Amaranthaceae > Bassia > Bassia scoparia. Next base: position 37,668 of record SNQN01002443.1, on the reverse strand, counting down.
CGATGCTGTTGCTCGTCGAAGGAGACACAGGGAGAAGGAGAGAGAGGGAGAAGGAGAGAGAGAAAGAGGGAGAAAAGGAGAGGGAGAAAGAGGAGGGACGCCGGAGGGTAGGAGGGGTCGCCAGAGGGACGACGGATGGTCGCCGGAGGGAGGAGTGAGAGTGGGAGGGAAGAGTGAATTTTTGGGGGTTTTGAAATTTGGGGTTTGTCGAGTGAGAGGGAAGAGTGAAAGTGTCGAGGGTTTATTTTGGGTTTTTAATTTTAAGTGATTTTTGTTTTTTTTTTCTAAAAAACATTAGCGACCGACGTATCGATCGCTAATAGCGACCGATTTCACAATCGGTCGCTATTAGCGACCGATACGTCGGTCGCTAAATTTTTTTGGAGTCAAAACAGAAACTCGCCACTGATTATTTCCTTAGCGACCTATTTTCAGTCGCTAATTTTGGCGACCGAATAATCGGTCGCTAACGGTCGCAATAGCGACCGACTAAAAATCGGTCGCCCGAAGACGAATTTCTAGCAGTGGTGAGAGAAACTTAGATTTATCTCCTGTCATGTGCTTGGAACAACCACTGTCGAGGTACCATGAGTTGTTCCCCCTCACTAGATCCTGCAAAAGAACTTAAGGGTCAGTACGAGGAACCCTGGTTTCCTCGGGTTCCTTTGAAGAAGAAGTAATATCTTGTTTCTTTACCCAAACTTGTTTAACATTGTGTTTCATCACTATTTGCCTTTTGTTGAAGTCTGGTTCATAATGACCAGTCCTGCCACAAAAGGTGCAGATCTTATTGCTAGGTAAATCYACATACTTTTTCTTCTTTCCTTTATGTTTGACGTGAACATATCCTAGTCCTTCAGTTCTTTTGGTTTGAGCATTCTCAATCCATTTTGGCACTGTGTACTGATGAACATCTCTYTTCCTTCGTGCCTCAAGTTCCTTCTCCAATTTGAGTTTATCAAATTTAAGTTCCTCAAGTTCCATCTTGAGTTTTTCAAAATATTTGTTAAAAGTGTGTTTGGAGGAACTTGGAGCATTTAAATCAGTACACATGAGCTTGTATTGAGTCAATTCAACATTTAACATAATATTATCATATTTGATCTTTTCCATAAGTTCCTTCAGGAGACGGTTCTTATCGAAAAGTTCAAAGAATTTTCCCTGAACATCAGTCCTTTGATTTTCAATCCAGGCACTGTGTTCCCGGACTACTTCTAATGCTTTTTCAGTTTCAGTTAAGCTTTTAGTTACTACTCTCCAATCATCATCATAAGCCAGTACTAAATCAACTAAAGCCGATTTAGAGAAAGTCATTAAGTTTTGGGGATTAGGTAATACCTCTCGAGATTGAGTTTCTTCAGTCTTTGCCATAAGACAGAGATTGGCAGTTTCACTTTCATTATGATCTTCTTCATCTCCATCGGTCTCAGAATCTCCCCATGCAGCTATCATGGATTCCTTATATCAGTCTTGTTAAAGGAGTTTTTAGTTCCCTTTCATGTTTCCTTGGTCTTCCCTTTTCCTTTTTCATTGATGGCAACGGGACAGTCTTTAATCCAGTGATCAAAAGCACCACATCGATGACATGGGTGTTCAATCTTTGAGTTACCTGCTCTCTTAACAAAACTTCTAGATTTGTTAGGTTTAAACATACGTTTAAATCGTCTTACCAGCATGGCAGCCTCCTCATCATCAACTTCAGATTCTTCAGTCTCATCGGCCTTGAGTGCCAGGTTTCTGGCCTTGTGGCTTTCACTAGTATTACTTGAGCTTAAGTGCAACTCATGGGTCATYAGAGAACCCGCAAGCTGCTCAATATTAAACGTAGTGAAATCCTTGGTTTCTTGCAAGGCAGTGACCTTGGCTCTCCATTTTTCATCTTGAGGAAGACTTCGAAGGACTTTTCTCACCTGTTCATCAACTGGGATTTTCTTTCCAAGAGAAACTAATTCATTGACAATGTTAGTGAAACGAGTAAGCATTTTTTGAATAGTTTCTTTAGGAATCATTTCAAATCTCTCGTATTTAGACATTAAGAGATCAATTTTGGATCTCTTTACTTCGTTTGTACCTTCATGAGTGATTTGAAGTAAATCCCAAATCTCCTTAGCGTTCTTGCACCCCATGACACGATTGTGTTCATGTGGTCRAAGTCCACAATGAAGGAGTTTGACAGCAAGTGCATTAATTTCCATCTTATCATAGTCATCTTTGTCATATTTAGAGATGGGTTTAGGGATTACCTCCATTTCAGCAGTAGTTTTGGTGACAACGAAATCACCAGCTTCAATGACTCTCCATACCTGATAATTTTCAGCTTTGATGAAGATTTCCATCCGGTTCTTCCAATAGGAATAGAACTTACCATTAAACATGGGAGGACGTTGGGTRGAGTAACCTTTTTCGAGTTTCTCGTGATTGTTCATCTTGAGTTTCTTGAGTTCAACAATTGCCTTGGCAAGGTTTCCGGGTTTATGCGAGGAACTTAGCTCTGATACCAATTGTTGGATCTACTGAACGTTACAAGAGGGGGGGGGTGTGAATTGTAGCTTAGGGGAATTTAAGCTTTTTGCGGAATTAAAAAATTATAAAGCAAGAAACACGAGATGCAAGTTTCTCAAACACAGAGACTCTCCTTGACAACTCGTCAAGAGATAAAACTGTGACATGATACCACACAGGATTTCTTCTTAGATTTATTTCGAATACCACACCTAATACAATCTAAGGACTCTTTCAAGTTCCTCTRGAACTTCGAAAGCCTCTCAATCAKCCCCTCTGTTGATCGAGCACTCAACTCTTGCAAGCTCTCRTCTSTTACAAGCCTCTCTGGATTTACTCTCAACCCAAAGCCCCTTTGAGATACAACACTCAAAGTCCTCTTCAAGTAACAACTCTACTTGAAGCAATTACAACTCGATTGTAAGCTAAACTAATTTGGCACTTGTGTGTTAGAATGACTCAATTCTTTTTGTTTGCTCAAGTGTGTCTAAACGAATTATCTTTTCTGTATTTATAGATGAGGTTTTGTGCGTGAGAACTACGCATTATGTCCACTATGCATTACTTCCTACTATGTAGGAGATAGTGCCTTAGTGGAACTTGACATGCAAGTCCACATTCCACGTTCTCAATGCTTCAGTATTGTTTATAGTCGTTCCTTAATTTTCTCAACCGTTTTGCTTGTTAATAACGTTTTARTGCTTCCTTAATTTTCTCAAAARKGTTGAAASATATTTTTCCAAAACCTCTTTAATTCGTTTTACCATGTATAAGATATAAAGTCATTATTTCATAAATCAATTTTAACAAGATAAAACTGGTAAAATAATTAAAAAGATTTTATTCCAAAAACTTAATTTATTAAGTTTTATTTATTTCATAAAACTATCTTTTTAACATCAACCTTAATTTATATCTATTAATAAAATCAATTTATTAACTTCGATTATATATCTTATTTATTGAGTCAAACTTTCACACATTAATGCCAAATTTACAATAAACCTAAAACATAAAATCCTAAGTATATTATACCCTGATGACATCCACTAGTAGATCTCGAGCCTTATGTTTCTTCAAGGGACTCGAGTTCCTTACTTCTGAGTTTCTTCCTTGAACTCTTCAAATATTCAAAGCCACGGGAACTCCCTTTCTACTCCTTGGATGATCCTTACTCCGTTAAGGCTTTAAAACTTGTTTCTTGAAAATTACATGTCTAACACACACATCATATACATAACATATGAGTTTGCTTTTTGTTTGTTGTTCATTCATCAAAACTAGGGTTCAACAAATACTTTGGAGGATACATAGTACAAAATCATATAAGTATTAAATGTATGTATATATTATAAATGATCTCTTTAGGAAACTAAAATTAATATGTGAAGGTTAATTTCTTATAATTACTATATTGCCATTGATTTACAAGAACCAACCACTTATTACTAAAAACATCTTCTACACAGAGAAGATTAATACCTTAACCTACTAAAGGATTTTTGGATGGGACAACCACACCAAAGCAAGTCCTTGTGCATTAGGGCTCTGAGAGGACAATATCTATTAGTGATGAGTTCTTGTTTCCTAGCTACTATGTTGTTACAAATGGTATTAGAGCTATCACTCATTCTAGTGTCCTATTGTGCCTTTGTAGTCGCAGACTCTCTTTAATTTAATAGCTGGTGATGGAGACCTAGACTACATAATACTTTAGTCCATGTATTATAGAACAAGGCCCAATTCCAATTCTCCCTCCTAATCACTTAAGAAGTTAAACTTATTGAATCACGTATTTTGACCTAATTGTTAAAGTTGAGAGAGATGGATAGAAACAAATTAGGATATTCATACATTATGAGAAAGATAGAAAGAATTACTGATTGACCAAAATAACGATAACATAATCTCTATTATATAAAGGAGGACTAGATATTCACATAAAAAACAAACATCCAAAACACCCATTCTCCCTTTAAAGCCTAATAGAGATACCTTTGAATGATTGTTTATTGATTTTGATTTATTGTTTAATTTGCTCATTGTTTTGTGGAGATAAACATGTTACTTCATACTTCCTCTGTCTTTATTTATTTGCTACATTTGCTTTTTCACAGTTTTCGAGACACAACTTCAAGCACTAATATTTCAAATTACATATATGAAAAAAATTATAATAATTATATATTTGGAAAGTACAAATTGAGACGAATCAAACAAGATCAATCATGACTATGTTTCTCCTTATGTATATGTATAAATCTAAAGACAGTCAAAATTCACAAATGAACAGTGCTACAAGTCAAAATGTAGCAAATAATAAAACCGGAGGAAGTATTTAATTTGACACGAATCTTTATTCGAATAAATAGTTGTTTAACAAGAATCTTTGTTCGAATAAATAGTTGTTTAACTAGTTATTGACCTAGAAATTTAAACTAATCTTTAGTTGTCATCCAGATGACGTGTCTTTGTATTGGAACTAACCACGCACTAAAATACTTTGAAGTATATGCGGTAGAAAACCAAATACGAAGTAAGTATTATATGCATATATTTAGATGACCACTTTAGGAAACTAAAATTAATATGTAACAGTTAATTTCTTAAAATTACTACTTCCTCTGCTTTAGAAAGCTCGCTAAAATTTTCAATTCATGGACTTCTAGATAATTTTTGGTGAGCAAAGAGATAGAGAGTAAAAAGAAAAGGGACCCATGTGAGAGGAGGGAGATCGAAAGAGTTTATTGCCCAAAAAAGAAGCATAGCAAGTAATATGAAATATCTTAAAATGAAAATTGTAGCAAGTTTTTTTTGAAACAAAGGAAGTATATTACCATTGAATCACGAGAACCAACCACTTAATAAAAAAGTCTTCCCCCATTAATTTCAATCCTCTTTAGGGGTGTTTGGTAGATGAGAATTGGAGGTGGGAACGAGAATATTATTGCCATTTAAGCCCAATTCCCATGTTTGGTGTGTTGAAATGAGATTAAATTAGAGAAAGGAGAATGGAAATAAAAAAGGTGAATTCCCACCATTTTATTACCTAGGAAACAGAATTTGGGGAATAGAATGAGAATGAGAATGGAAATTGAAATGTGGGAATTCATAAGATATTCCCAATTCCATGTTTGGAATAGGTTTGGGAATAAATGTAGGAATAAATTGTATTATCTCAATTTTGATTATTAAAAAATGTATCACAGAATCTCCAAAAGAAAAAAGTAAAAGAAAAAAAAATTGAATTCCCCATCTATTACCTACCCCACAGGTAATAAAACATGGGGAATTCATGCATTTTTATTCCCATTCCCCTTCCCTTATTTAATCCCCTTCCAACTTAACAAACATGGATATTGGGCTTTACTGGGAATAATATTCCCACATTCCCACCTCCAATTCCCATCTACCAAACACCCCCAGGGGGATAGATGGGGAATTCAATTATTTTTTTCTTTTCCCCTTTTCTTTTGGCAAGTATGTGAGACATTTGTTAATTAAAATTGAGATAATACAATTTATTCCTAAATTTATTCCCAAACCTATACCAAACATAAGATTGTGAATATTTTATGAATTTTCACCTTTCAATTCTCATTCCCATTCCCATTCTATATCCCCCAAATTCTCATTCCCACTTTCCAAATGTCTCCTTTGTTTTTTCAGAGTGGCTATCATTATATTATTTCACTCTTCTCTGTTGGAAATGCTAAGTTAATGCTAAGGTAAAAAAAAAGCATAAATGGTTTTTTCTCCTTGTCCCACAATGGTAGAATACCAGACCAATGTTTTCTCTTGTTTATATAGAAGTATGTGACTTATAGTGTTTGATGTTTAGTATGAGAGGTGGTATTGGGTATCCCCATGTGCTTTGCCGCCACCGCCGTTCGGCCTAACTTATGTTCGTGACACGTGCACAGTGTGGTGTGGCTTTATTTTTGGGTCCATGTTCATTTGTTTTGAATGGTTACAAAATCTTTTCATATCCCCCATTTTAAATTCTTGTAACTGTTGCAATAATTGCTTCCTTGATTTTCGCCCATAATTAAGCATTGCCTCTTATTTACTTGCATGTGTTTTGTTACCTTTAATTCCTTATATAAGTCTTCCTTCTCTGTCAGTTTTGAACACCACAACAAACACTATAACACTTCTCTTCCTCTTTTGATCTGAGCTATTTTTCAGTTCTGATTCTCTTTCTTGAGTGCACAAATTAGAGAGTGTTGTGTTAAACTTGGGGGAAAACGCCGTGAGCTGATTGAACCTAGTCGGAGCAAAACTTGCTTCTAAGACAGTGGTGTTTACCACGACACAACGATAAATTTCCGTTCCAAAAACCTGCTTTCCGATCTTTCTTTACAATGTCTGCAAGGAAAACCTACCTTGAAATTCAAGAAGAAATTAAGATCAAGAAAGAAGAGCTTGAGCAACTAAGAAGACAAAATCATGAGTTGGAAATGGGCAACATGGTTCTTTCTTTGATGAGTGGTGAGAAGAAGGTTGAAGATCTTGGAATGAAAGAGTTAGACAATGTTTTTGTATTTGTGGACAAAAAGTTGAAAGAGATTAAGGCTGCTATTGCAAAACTTGCTAAGGAAGGGATAGATAAAAAATGATTGTACTTTACAAACTAAGTGTTATTGATGTTTGTTTCCAATGGAAAACATATGAATAAACTTTAATTTAGTCCAAGTCTTTTTTTATACTCCTTTTCATGTATTTTGATAGTTTTAAACTTTAGTGATTCCCAATGTTTTAAATAGCGTTTTTATTCAAATTCAACACAAATCGTACGAAAATTAGTCAAACACATATTCTTCTTGATAAAAGAAGTATTATAGGAGCCACGATTGGCTCCCCAATTTTTCTTCCTCCTTCCTACCACGAGATGACTGTTTTAAGCCTTGGTATATTAGAGAGATAGGATGGCGAATAAAGATGATTTGAGGGAAGAAGAAGTACAAAAGGGACAATACTAGTAGGAGTTGCTAATGTTAAAAATCACATATTTAGACCAATAACGAATGAGGTACAAATTAACGACAACTCTTAATAACATGATAATTCTTTGCTCCTTTGATCCCATACATGATGAAGACTCCAAAACATGGCATGTGAATTACAGTTGAATTTGTGGCCTAAGGTAATAAATGCGTCTGACTAGAATACTTTTTTATAGATTTTTTTTACAAAAAAACTAGCTAGGTAATATTGAATTTGTGGGCTACGATAATATTTTTGCAGGGCTTTTCTACACTATACCCCTCTAACTTTGTGTTTTCTACAATATACACTCAAAGTTATTTTCCTCTCTATTGTACCCTAGAATTTTGATACCCTTCTATGTGATAACTAAAACATGAAACCGAAACTTAACCATGGTATGTTTTCCCCAAATTAAACTAATTAACCCACCCTAGCCACCCACCTAGGAGTGCACAATTTCCGGTCGGGACCGTATTTGGACCGGAATCGGATTTAACCAGTCCTTAAATTTTAGGTTTCCCGATTTCCGATCTGGTCTGGTCTAAACCCAGAATTTTCCGATCTGGATCGGAAARCCGATTCAACTCTAAATGCACACTTTAAATTTCAAGAGTATGTATTATTCTTGTTGTGAACTTGTAAGTTTTTAATCTTGTTGTGCTGTATTTAAATTAAGATTTTAAGAGTAATGAAATATAGTAATGTGGCCGAACACAATGGTTTTAAGAGTATGTATTATTTGTTAAATTTTAGGGGGAAAATCAATTTTTAATCAACACAGGTCCAACAGGACCAAAACCGGACCGAACTTGAAAAACTCAAGTCTAGACCGAACCGGACCGGTTTTTTCAAGTCCGATCTCCGATCCGTGTTTTTCAAAGATTTCGGTCTCCGGTCCAACCGTTTCCGATCCGGTCCGGACTGGTCTTGGACCGGTGTGCACTTCTACACCCACCCACAAACCCACCATGTCACACTCACCATCTTCAACACCGACCATCGCAGCCCCCACCAACACCTTTCTCTCTTTTACCTCACCACACATCATCCCCCAATACTGCATCCCACCACCGCACCTTAGCCCCCTCATCCGCAGTAGCCTTCGACGCACCACAACAACCACTATGCAGCAACCCCTAACCAATACCGAGCAATGCCATATCTTACCCGAAATCAAATTAGGGGAAGTTTGAGGATTTTGTTTTTGGTAAATGAAGAAATTTTATTACCAAAGTAAAACATCATAAACCAGGTCTCGAGCCAAAAACCCTTATCCTAGTCAAAGGAAAGGAGGAAACAAAGGCAAACCAAGACCAAACAAGCCACAAAAACAATTGGGGCTAGGATCGATCCCAAAGCTCACAACAGACCACAAGACAACACAATTAAACAATAAGATAGTCTCTAAGAGAATCAGAACATCGACAAGCAACAACAAATTATGTCCCTATAAACCAGACAGGGAGGTTTCCTTTGATAGTGAAAAAGGTGCTAATTTTTTTGGATCCACACTTGGTACACTTATTTAGTAAGAACCATGGCATACAGGGTTCCCATACCCTCCTTCTTTCTACATTTCTGAGCCATCTGACGAAATAGGGTATCAAAGTCATAGCACAAATGAGATAAGTGAAAGGAATTCATAGCTAAAGTCCATACATTCCAACTATATCCACACTAAAAGAACAGGTGCTCCAAAGTCTCAGGATGTTGCTGACAGAATATGCACACAACAGGAACCAACCTCCATTGAAAAAGCATGGTTGTAAGGGCTAATCTATTCTGAACAGCCAACCAAAGAATGAAATTGCTTTTAGGAGAAGCATTATTGTTATGAATAAGCCTCTTCCACCATTTCTTAGGAGCAGCAGGCCTCAAAGCTTGATAAAGTTTCCTAATGCTCATTTTGCCATGGGCCTCAATTGCTTTCCACCCACCAACATGATCAATGATTTCTCTTCATTTCAACACCTTCTTTAATATCCAGGAAGAGTTTTGAGGGATTGAAGTACTCCATAAATCTTTCTTCCTGAAGTAGTAAACATGAAGCCATTTAACCAGCAAACTATTAACCTTGTGAGCTATATCCCATAAGACCTGAGCAACAACTACTTTATTCCATGCATATAAGGTGTAGACACCTAAAAGTGTCTCCCCAAAAGAGTAATCAGTGATGAAACATACCGCGTCTCGCGATTGTTTCGACTTAGAAAAGATGCTTTGAACTCACAAAAGTTGAAAATACGTGGGGTCATACTCGGAACTATT
>SNQN01002443.1:1279-19834 GCA_008642245.1 Bassia scoparia | reverse complement strand
ACGTGCGGGTTCCGTGGCTCAAGCCCACGCAAAGCACCTCGATGTAGTACCAAGCCGCGCGCCCGTTATACGCGAGGGCGCGGCCCACATCCTACATAAGGACAAAACATTCCAGCCACCAGAAGACTTTGGAAGGAAAACCTGCTCCTAAGAGACTGGAGCTTTCATGCCTCCTAAAGCATTACCAGTCCATAAAAATTGCCTAAACTTAACTTCCATTTCTTTGATAATCTTTTTAGGGAAGACAAAGATTTGTGACCAGTAAGTTTGAATTCTAAAAAATACTCCCTTGATGAGTTGTAGTCTTCCTACATAGGAGAGATACTTTGTAGTACAAGGTTGAATTCTAGATGTAATTTTATCAACCAAAGGCTTACACTGAGCAATAGTAAGCTTTTTGGAAGACAAAGGCACACCTATATATTTGAAAGGAATGCAACCTTTATTCACTCCTAAGGTGTGTTGCAAAAATTGCTGTTCACCAGAAATGCCACCAAAATAGACTTTAGTTCTATCAAGATTTGCAACAAGGCCACAAGCTTGTGAGAACTTTGAAAAGGCAATAAAAATAAGCTGAAGAGAAATATTATTAGCTCTAGCCAAAAGGAGTAGTTCATAAACAAACATCAAATGTGTGAGCCTCAACTTTTCACATTTCGGATGGCAATTAAAGTTTGGATTCAAAGCTAGATCAACTAAGCATCTAGACAAATATTCCATGCCTAAAGCAAACAGGAAAGGAGAAAGGAGATCCCCTTGTTGCAACCCCTTCTGAGCAACAAATGGCTTGGAAGGAGCTCCATTGATGAGAATTGTATATGAGACAATTTTGACACAAGCCAATATCCAATGCACAAACCTAGTAGGAAAGCCAAGCTCAAGAAGCATATCTTCAAGAAAAGGCCATACAACGGAGTCATAGGCCTTTTTTAAATCCACTTTGATCATACATATTAGAGAAATATTCTTTTGAGTGTATCCCTTCATAAGATCTGTAGTTAGAAGAATATTATCTCCAATATGCTTGTCTGGTATAAAACCAGCCTGAGCATCATTCACAACCTCACCAATAACCTTTGCTAACCTACCAGTCAAGATCTTTGAGATAATTTTATATAAAAAAGTATAGGAGGAAATTGGCTTGAAGTCCTTAACCAATTGAGGGTGAGGTATCTTTGGTACCAAAGTGATAGTTGCACAATTCCAGGTTTTATGAAGAATCCCAATTGAAAAAAAAATTCCCATTGACATTTGACAAGGAAATACCCATTATCATGTAAGAAAAGCTTGGGTTTTGCAATTGTCAGCCAATATTCAAAATAAACCTATTTTAGGCAGCTAGAGTAGGCTTAGTAACCAAAACATACAGGATCTTTGCATTGAATCAACTAGCAGAACCTTTGGCTAATTCCTCAAGATTAAGCTTATCTGTATGCTTACCATCCTTGAAAAAATAGGACTAATAAAGGACAACGACATATAGCAATGAGATTGCCCTTGAAAAAATCAGACCAAGAAGGTAAAACATCATCCTTCACAACATCCTCTGCCACAATCGAATTCACTGGAGAAATTGGTCGTGGATTCTCAGCATCAATCGGAGGCACTATTACATTAGTTACTTTAGCACTGCCCAAAGCATCACTAGTGGAAAAAATGCTATTTGTAACGCCCTATTTGTAACGGGCACACTAATTGTCCGTTACAAAAAACTTATTTGTAACGGACATATCTAAAAGTTTGTTACAAATATCAGGTTGGAGAGACGCGTAAAAGCTATTTGTAACGGGCAAATTGAATGATTGTTACAAATAAGGCTTATTTGTAACGATCGGTGGATTTGTCCATTACAAATAGCCTTTTAAAGGAAAAAATAAGTCTAAAAAAACCCCAATATACACAAGTATTCCAATTCAACAAAACACAATATACATGAGTATTCCAATTCAACAAAACACAAAATACGCAATTTCACTCGTCGGTGCTACTATCAATTCCACTCGTCGGTGCTGCTGCCACCATTGTCGCCGCCCTTTCACTCGTCTTCCTGTCGTTGGTGCTGCTGCCACCATTGCCGCTCTTTTGCCGCCTTGCTAGGCTGCTGCTTTGTGTTGTCGTTGTTGAGTGCTACCACCGTGCTACCGCCGCCCTGTTGCTATCCATTTGAGCGGTTGCCCTCCTCTTCAATGACGTCTTACCCTACTGCAATTTGTTTTTTTAGGGTTTAGGTAATATTTCTCTTTTGGTGTCCCAGGACTTGATTTTTCTGCGTTTAATTGGATTTTGCTTCTGGGTAGTATTAATTATTCAATTACAGAAGATATATTATATGAGTATAATTTTAAATCAATGTATTTTTAGCGAGCCTTGATTTATTTATTGTCCTTTTTGGTTTGTGTATAAAGATACTCACATGGAGAGGACCACGTTCTGAGATTCAGATTTATTTATTAATTATGTATAATTTTCGGGTTTTGGTTGCATATTTGACAAAATTGTTTTCTATTTTGTGTGTATCATAAGTGTCAGTATGTGGCTTTGAATACAACAAATCACCTACCATATTGCTTTTATGGCTTTCCCAAGAAATGTTGTCGAAAGCTGCCAAGCAAGTCCCTGGCTCAAATCATAGATGTTCAAAGTGACTCTATAACCCTCCTGTATACATGATAAATTAATAGCATATATTAGCTTGACAGCCACAACCTTAATAAAGCCATATGATACGTATGTTTATTGGTACTTCCTTACCTCAACCATTTTCAGCAGTAGGTTCACTAGCTAAACAGAAGATTGCAAATTATGTCCAACAGGTGAAACAACCTTGGAAAAAGGATACAAAGATCATTTAATTATAATCAAAGCGGCAAAAGGATTGTTCTGCATATCACAATTAGTTCATCTAAACGAGTGCAATTAAGCTCTAGGAAGCTTAAACAAATGTTTTAGGACATGATCGAGCTTTAAAACCACGTAATAGGTAGATGTTCTAGAAGTTAGGCGCAAAAACCTCATAAAACACTCCGAAATGACCATTTCACGTCCTAAAATGACCTTGTTGTGTCTAAACGAGTGCAATCAATCCCTAGGTAGCTTAAATGAGTGTTTTAGGACATGACCGAGCTTTAAAACCATGTAATAGGTAAAAATTATACAAGTTAGGCGCGAAAACCCATATAACTCCAAAAAATGGCCCAAAATTGCCATTTCGCGCCCTAAAATGACCTAAGCGAGTCTAAACGAGTGCAATGAAGCTCTAGGAAGCTTAAACAAATGTTTTAGGACATGATCGAGCTTTAAAACCATGTAATAGGTAGATGTTCTAGAAGTTAGGCTCTAAAACCCCATAAAACGCCTCGAAATGACCATTTCACGTCCTAAAATGACATTGTGTCTAAACGAGTGCAATAAATCCCTAGGTAGCTTAAATGAGTGTTTTAGGACATGACCGAGCTTTAAAACCATGTAATAGGTAAAAATTATACAAGTTAGGCGCGGAAACCCATATAACTCCCAAAAATGGCCTAAAATTGCAATTTTGCGCCCTAAAATGACCTAAGCGAGTCTAAACGAGTGCAATCAAGCCCTAGGAAGCTTAAATAAATGTTTTAGGACATGATTGAGCTTTAAAACCATGTAATAGGTAGATGTTCTAGAAGTTAGGTGCGAAAACCCCATAAAACGCCCCAAAATGACCATTTCACGTTCTAAAATGACCTTGTTTTCTCCAAACGAGTGCAATCAATCCCTATGTAGCTTAAATGAGTGTTTTATGATATGATAGAGCTTTAAAACCATGTAATAGGAAAAAAATTTATACGTTAGGCGCGAAAAACCCATACTTTTTTTTGAGGATTAGAGTAGTTGAGTAAAATTGTAGTGTTATATCTTATTTGAAGTAATAGAATGTTCTTTCATGTTAAAAAAAAATGTTATAATTAATTTTTTTCTTGTTGTAAGGTGTACATGGGAAGATCGACGACCTACAACGATAATGAAATAAATCAGGTTCGAGAACAATGGGCAAAATATTTTAGAACAACAATATTATTGAAGTGAAGTTTCGTACGTACTAAGTACTGTACTAGAATGCCTATTATTATCCATGCTTTGTATTATGTATGTCAATGAATCATGTTAGTGTCGACGACTTTGACATATGTATGGATACTTGAATTCAAGATTGATATATATAAATTCATTGTGCGACATTTGCACTTGTTTTGGAAATATGTTGTGTACGTTTATTTTATTTCAGGGATTCAAGTCTAAGTAGTTCAGTTAGTTTTAGGGAGATTATGGCGTATTTTTTGCAGGTTTGATTGCATATATATGGTTTACTTGTATTGGAGGTGCTAAGATGATACATGTATTAAAAAGAGGTTGTATATTAGCAGGTTAGTGACACGATATGATATTTTTTTAAAAAAACTCTAGTATTTGTAACGGGCAAGAGCATGTTAGTTTGTTACAGATAAGTGGGTATTTGTAACGGGTAGAAATATGTGTCCGTTACAAATATAAAGTTTTTTGAACGGACATATAATTCTGCCCGTTACAAATACCCACTTATTTGTAACAAACATATGTTTTGACCATTACAAATAACATAGTATTTGTAACGGGCTTTAGAGTTGCCCGTTACAAATAAGTAGTTATTTTGCCCGTTACAAATAACCACTTATTTGTAACGCCTGCAATTGTAACGGATATTTATGTCCGTTACAAATAGCCTATTTTTGCCCGTTACAAATAGCAATTTTTCCACTAGTGACATTCTGATAATTCATCTCCAATACTTGAATCTCAGCATGTGATAATAGATGAGTCGGGACATGGATGCGTTTATTCGGGTCAAAAATCACATTCATCAGGAGATTGATTAGAACCCTCAAACAAAGCACAATCCATCTTCTTGGAGAGATTAGAAGCATTACAAGGAGTAGGGAAAGACTTCTTTGGCATAGTCGAAAATCAAAGGATATTGGAAGAAAAAACCAAAATTCCCATGAAATTGCCATTGCTAGAGAGAATTGACCTGACCTAGGTCAACAAAAGTCAAACCTTTTCAAAAATTTGAAGAATTCAAAAAAAGGTAAATTAAGGAAATAATTAAAATGATAAACAAGAGGGAAATTAGGGAATATTGTTGAATCGGAGATGAGACAAGGGATGCTATGTGTGCGTGGGCCGCTCGACCAAAATAGAGAAGGCGTGGGTTACGGCGGCGATGGTGAGGGGATGTTGATGTGCAGTGGTGAGGGAAAGTTGTTTGGTGTTCGCGAGGGTGGTGGGGCGAATGGTGGTATGTGGATGATGTTTGGTTGTTCGCGAGGGTGGTGGGAGGAGTGGGGGTGGCGTGGGATGAGTGATTGTTAATTAGTTGTTTTGTTTTTATATATTTTTCAAAAATTAAACTTAATTTTGTCTGGTTATATTTAACCATTACGGTTATATTGTGGAAGGGTAGTAAAAATCAAGGGTACAATAGAGAGGAAAAAAAGTGCAGGGATATATTGTAGAAAATGCAAAGTTACAAGGGTATAACGTGGAAAAACCCTATTTTTATTCTAACTAGGCTATGAACCTTAATCGGTTGAAAATATTTCAATGGGATTTTTTTATGAAATACCCCTGAGGTTTCGTGTTTTCTACAATATGCCCTAGCAAAAAAAAAAAAAAAAAAATAAATAAATTCTACAATATACCCTTGAGGTTTAGTACCCTTCTACATGATAACCAAATGTTTATAAAACCTTTTATTGAGCTTAACCTTTAATTGACATGGGAAGAGTGGTGGAGTGGGGGTYGGTGGTGGGAGGAGTGGTTGCTACTTTTTTTTTCATAAATTATACTTAACTATATGTTTGGTTAAAATTTTTTTTTGACCAGTAAAAGAAAAATTTATTAAGCTAAAAAACATCACATACATCCTAAGTTCTCTAAAGGTTAACCCAACTATGTTGGCCTAATCGAGCACAAAAACAGACTAATACAAAGATTCAAACCATTYCACATCTTTCCCGGAACTTTTTCTAGGAATAATACTCCTAATACGCATTATCACAATCTCTTTGATTACATTGATCATTTCGGAACAATTCGGCTGTGAGTTATTCCACAAGGATCTATTCCTGCTCTGCCACACTATATATACAGTAGCTTGAAGGCTTGCAAGAATCACATTGCCACGAAAATTAGAGGCACCATAATCCCTCTTCACTTGCTTCCAAATGGAAGATAAACCATGATGAGGACCTCGGAATCCCAACCACCCTGCAATGGACATCCATACATTCTGAGACATGGGGCAACGGAAAAAAAGATGCTCATGAGATTCAGTCGCACTCTGACATAATAAGCAACAAGCAGTAGTGCAAATGCCAACATTAAACAATCTGCCCTGCGTATTAAGTTTATTATGCATAACCAGCCACATAATAAACCTATGTTTAGGAACACATAACCTATACCACACCACATTACACAAAGCAACACGCAACTGAACATCTTGAGCTTCTTTCATTTTCCTATAAACGGTGCTAATAGAATATCTGAACATTCCCATGATCTCCGGTTGTAACCCAAGCTGCACAAACAGTTTCTTAAGACCACAAATTTTCTTCCAATACCAACAAGAATCAACAGGAGCTTCATACAATCGCCAATCTATTTGCATGAATCCATTGGACCCACAAATTGTCCTTTTTTCGAGCCAAGGCCCAAACATGTCTCCCCAAGTTAGCCTTATTCCAAAGAAGAACATCCTGAATTCCCAAGCCACCCATTCTTTTTGGAGAACAAACTACCTCCCATCTAATATGCCTAGGCTTAGAAGATTGAGCTTTTCCAGTCCACAAAAAAAGCTGACAAATATTTTGCAACTCTTTCATGACAGTACTAGGCAAAATGAAGATTTGGGTCCAGTACACATGTATACTCAGTAGGACAAAATTTATGATTTGCACCCCTCCCAGAGAAAGAGAGATGCCTATATTCCCACACTCTGATCCTATGAGTCATTTTATCAATCAAATATTCACAATCTTTAGAAGACATCTTCCTGGGACTGATAGGAACACCAAGATATTTAAATGAGAGTGAGCCAAAGCAGAAGCCAAAGCATTGCAGAATCTCAGTGACTTCTGAATTAGGCATGCCGCTACACACAATATCAGATTTTTGCATATTGGCCTGTAGACCTGTAGAGCGAACACTAATTTGAAAGGAATCCAATAAAGCTTGAACAGAGGCAACCTCACCTTTACAACACATAACCAGATCATCAGCAAAACACATGTGGGTCAATTATGGCAATCTGCATCTAGGATGAAAATTGAAAGGTTTGTGCAGAACCATATGCTTCATCACTCTAGAAAGGTACTCCATGACAAAAACAAAGAGAAGTGGAGAAAGTGGATCCCCCTGATGGATCCCTCTCTTGGAGGAAAAGAAACCATGAGGAGAGCCATTAAGAACCAAAGAGAATTTTGGAGTTGAAACACACTGCATAACCAGTTTGAGGAAGTGAGGAGGAAAGCCCAACATAGACATGAAATCTTCTAAGAAAGCCCAATCAACAGTATCATAGGCCTTTCAAAGATTAATCTTCAGCAGGCAACTAGGTCTCACAGATTTCCTGTTATAATGTCTCACCAAGTCCTGACAAAGCATAATATTGTGAATAAACAGTCGACCATGAACAAAGGCCCCCTGGTTACCAACAATAATATCAGGAAGAACTTGCTTCAGTCTGCCACATAACACCTTTGAGAAGCATTTATAAACTGTATTGCAACATGAGATGGGTCTAAATTCAGTGACATCCCGTGGACAACTAGTCTTTGGAATAAGGGAAACAAAGGTGGAAATAATCTCCTTAAGAAGTTGGCCAGAAATTAAACATTCCTTCACAGCTTGAGTCACAAGATCACCAATGATTTCCCAATTTTTCTTGAAAAAAAAGGCATTGAAACCATCTGGCCCCGGGGCTTTATCATCAGCAATGGAAAACATATCTTGTTTAATCTCAGCATTAATGAAAGGAGCAACTAGAATATCCTTGTGCTCTTGAGTCAAAACAGGCCCACATTCCACAATATCCCTTGAAATAGCCAGTCTATCAGTGATACAGGAGCCCAAAAGTTGATTATAATAATCCAAGAAAGCTTCACCAATACCACTTTGAGTAGTGTGCAAGTGACCCTGAGTGTCATATATAGCATGAAGATTATTCTGCAGCCTTCGTTGTTTAATAACCTTATAGAAATAGGCAGCATCAAAATCCCCCTCCTTAAGCCAGTTTACTCTTGCTTTCTGCTTCAAAAAACTAGAGTGATTTGCAACAGCAAGGTTGTACTGTTGCAAAGCTGCCTTCTCTGCCTGACTAGCCACCTGGTCAAGAGGATGATCATAAAGAAACTTCTGAGCAGCTAAGAGAGACTTCCAGGCCAAATTCATCTTAACTTGTAAATCATAGAATCCATGTTTATTGATCTCCTTTAAGCCTTGTTTGACTTGCTTTAGCTTCTAAGAGACCTGAATTATCAGAGAGCCTTGAAAAGAAGAGCTCCACCAGTTTTGAACATTGCTTTTGAAATTAGGATCAGATTGCCACATTTGAAAAAAAAATCTAAAAGTCTTTTTCCATTGTGTATCAGCAGTAGTCCTAACCAAAACAGGGGAATGGTCAGAAACTCCGGCATCCAGAAAAATAACATTAGCATTAGGGTATGCATCAAACCAGCTTTCATTGGCCATAGTCCTATCAAGCTTACAATAAACCGCATCTAGACCCTTCTGCTTATTATACCATGTGAAAAATTTACCACTGGAATGAACATCCTGCATCTGACATTTTAGCACACAAGCTCTTAAGGCATCAATTCCCATGATCTAATAGGGCCCCCAATCTCTCATCATAATTCAGTACACAATTGAAATCTCCTAAGATAAGCCAAGGACCTTGCATATTTCGTTGACAGGAAATCAAATTAGACCATACTTTGCTTCTCAAAAAACGATCATTATGAGCATAAACCACAGAGCAAAAGAAACTAGGAAAGCTACTTTTAGGTTGCAACACCTACCAGATGCATTAACTAATCAGTGACCATTAGAATACTAACAGAACCAACTAAAGGATTCCAAGCAATAACAATTCTCCCAGGTTTAATTTATTATGTGCAGAATTAAAAGAGAAACACCACCCTACAAACAAATTTGAATAAAGGGAGCCCATTTGATGAGGCCTCACCTTCGTTTCTAGGAGAGCCACAAACCCAAACTGTTAACTACTAAGGAAGCTTTTAATAGCAACTTGTTTGTGAGGGTTGTTAGCTCCCCTAACATTCRAYCAAAGTAGATTATCTATTTGGGATAGAAGGGCCAGCACCCCTTACCCCAGCTCCAATCTCCAGAGCCTTGTCACGATCCTCATTAATTAGGACTTCAAACCCATTCTGCAGCAAAGTCATCTTAGGAGCTGTGAAATTAACTCTAGCAGATTTCTTGGGCTTCTCAAAACCCTTAGCTGCAGTAGACACAATCAGAGAACTGGGTGTATGAACATCCACCTCTGTATCAACAACAAGTGCAGGGGCATGAGAAGAAGATGCCTTAATAGGTGCAACAATAGGATCCTCCACAACTTGAATATCAGCAGGTGCTTTCTTTTGCCAAACCGACTTCTCCTTAGAGGGCTTTTGCTCCTCCTTCCTGCAGGCCTCCTCCTTATCTCCAAATTTTGTACAGCCAGAACATAAGATAGGTTGCCAACGACATTCAACCTTAACATCAGCCAACATTCCTTTCTCATTAATGAATTGCAGCATAGAAGGAATCTCGTGCAATAGTTGCTTGATCAAGTTTCAACAAGCTGCCAATCGGTTTGACAATCTTCTCAAGCAAAGAATGACCCCAATACTTGAAATCCAAATGAAAATTAACCAAAATTGGCACCACAACAACATCATCCTACGTATAATCAGTTTCAGGCGACCAATACTTCAAAATCACAGGCTTATGGTAAAAAAACAGGGCGTTCAGTAGTCATTACAGCATTGCATTGTTCCATTGTATGAAAACGAACAATAAAACGTCCCTTATTCAACCCAGAAATTTTGTCAATCGAATATTTGCCCCAAATTCGTCGAATAAATCCCTCAAAGACAAATAGAGGAGGATTTGCGCCCAAAATTGAACAAACAATCGATGAACTCCAATACTCAATCTCAGGTTGAATCTCATCGCAATCAATAATAGGTATATTAGCATTAGCAGGCAACGAATTAATCAAGTTCATGTGTTATTTTGTATGGTGGCAAGTCATATGATCTGAAAACTTGAAGTTTCTTTATGTATGTTGGTAACCTTGAATTACTTAAACACTTAGAATATATGTCAAACACCAAATACCACATCTCATTGATAACTTACCTTCTTCTTTGGGAGAACTAATCAACACCAAAAAACGCAAAAGAAAAGAGGGCAATCTTCAACTTCAACTCAACAACACATTCAGCAAAGAGAAACTTGATCTTGAAAGAGAATTGTAAAAGAGATTAAGGGAATGATACGCAATGGAGTTCGGAAATGAAATTAGAGGGTTTGAGGAAGATGATGAATAAGGAAAATGTCGTGTTTTGATTTGGAGGGAGTTAGGAAATGAAATTAGTATAATTTTCAATTTTTTTTATTAAACTAGGGGATTAGGTTAATAATTTTACATTAAATGGTTAATAAAGTCTGATTTGGGTCTAAATGGTTCATCTAATTCATCATTTTGGTCACCGTGTAGAATTTATAAAAACTCGATACCATAGCATAAAGTTAAAAAAGTTAGTGTGTCACCATATAGATTACGACAAAACTCAGTGCCACCATATAAAATTTCTCAAATTAATTAAACATAAATAAATATAAATTATCATTCATAGGTCATATTTAACTTAATCAAAGGTAAGGTATTTTCATATCCTAGATAAATTTTAAAAAAATTAAAATAACAAATTTATACTAAGTATATTAAAACTCTTACCCAAACATACATTTGAAGCATGACATTCCTCCTTTCGATCCCTCCAATTTTTTCTTCTATGCTTTCTCATACTAAGTACTAATTCGCCATGTGTAATCTTTTCCTCAAATTCTCAACCTCTTCAATCTCTTTACATTTCCCCTTGTTTCTATTAGTTACAATTTCACTCATTAAATATGTCTTTTGGCTATCCGGCCTCTCACTAAATTTCGATCAATTTTTCTTATTTTTAAGTTATCTTGTCCTATTCTATAGTACAAATCTCTTAATTCGATATACACATTTATTCCTTCTGTATATAGAAAAGGACAAAATTTCTATTTTCATAATTACGAAGATAGTTATCTACTTTAGCGAAATTTGTAGATAAATGACATCGTTTATAATATCAGTTTTAATTTGCAATGTATTTGATAATATTCTTTTCGTTTCTCGTTTTGATTAATTAGTTTTCAATACTAATTCTTTAAATCATTTTTGTCAATAACATAAATTGTACGTTTTGGGAAGGATCTAATGAGAATCTATCTATTAACATATATTAAAGCAATCCCACCCCTTCATATTTTCCCTCCCATCCCCACCTTATTAATTATTAATAATAATTTATTATTACATTATTATTTATATTTATTAATGCATATAAAATGTAAGAAACATTTAATTAAAGTTAGTAATTGTAATATGGGTCAAACTTTAAGCATTTTTTAATTGATATACCTATATAATTTTATTTATTACCACAAATAAAACTTTATTATGGAATAATCACATTTAAGAAAGATAAACTTTGATTTTATTTACTCCCTCTGTTCGAAGATGTAGCATTTAGTATTCATACGCTTCTCAATGCATATTTTGTATTGTTTATACTCCGTATATATAAATGTATATATTTAAAAATTATAATAATTGACGATTTATTATCTACTCATTAACGCGAATTGAACAAGAACTCACATAACATGACTATGAAACCACCCCATGTGAATACCACACTAGTGGAAAAAACCCTATTTGATGCACTCCCTCCGTTACGTATTACTTGAAATATTTGCTATAAATGGGTATTACATATTACTTGAAACAATTTCCTCTTTTTCCATTTTTAGTAAGTTTTCATATTTTATTCACTTTTCCACTACTTTTCTCTCTCTTACTTTTTCCTAATCTTGCARCAGTTCATTACTTTATTCATTTTCTCTCTCTTACTTTTTCTTAATCTTATACCCACTCATTACTTTATTCTTTTTCTCTCTCTTACTTTAATTATTCTAATCATATACCCTTATCTACAATGAAGAAATTTTGCCTAGAAAATTTCCCTAGTTGAAATGCTTCAAGTTATACGTAACGGAGGGAGTAGGTTTTTTTGCCTCAAAAAGATGCAGTTGTGTCTGCTTCTTTTGAGACTGCATGACATCAAATAGGGCTTTTAGTAAAAGATGCAGTTACAACTGCATCTTTTAACATGTTAAAAGATGTAGTTAATAAGAAACTTGCATCTTTTAGCTTAGTAAAAGTTGTCATTTTTGTCCATAACAGCATCTTTTATTAAGTTTAAAGATGCAATTTCTGTACATAAGCATCTTTTGTTACATTTTTTTATTAGAAAAAATCTTGTAATTTTTTTTGGATAAAGGTAAAAAAATATATAAAGCTCAAAAACATGTAGAACCTAAGGATAAGACCAAGCTTGACAACCCTTCTAGTAAGGCTCCTCAAGGAAAATCTTGTACTTGTATCACCTAAAACATTTTTTCCTATAAAAATAGTTTACACATTTTTTTTCCACATAGAACATCATCCAATCCAATTTTCATTCATTCAACATGAAGTACTCATACAACAATGTAACATACAACTTAATTGAAAACATTTTGTCCCTACAAATCTACAATGTAGCATACTAATTAATGTAAACATAAATTAGAGATAATTTGGCTTATAGGAAACAAATGTAGCTCAAAGACAATTATGAATGAGGAATTTTGCAATCTTTTCTTGAACTAAATTGAGTTCCACTATATTGAATGGCTCTTTCTAAAGCATGATGAAAAACTAAGAATCAAACTTTACATCATGGTAGTATAAGAATTTAACAAAATAAAACAATTCATACGGACAACATCTCCCCTAATAATAATGATTGTGATGGTTTGAGTGATTGGTTAATTAGGGCTTGCTATGGTTGGGTGGTTAGTGTCCTAGGGATGGTGGTTGGATTGGTGGGAGTTAATGATATTAGGGAATTTTTTGTTAAGAGGTAGTGGTTCGCAAAGTTAAGTAATAATGTGAGTAGTTGTTCTAAAGAAAAAAAAACAATCCAGGTAGTTGTTTTAAGAGTGTAAAGTTTTGGAAAATTGTTAACAAATTTTCCTTTTTATAAACTAAGGTACAAGATTTATTTGGCTTTTTTATAAAAATAAAATGATAATATTCTTCCCTCTTAAATATTAATCGATTTTTCCGTAAAAACATAACAAATTAATGATGGATCGATTTCAGTAAATGAGTTTATTTAGGATAGTTTAAAAGATTAAGGAGATATGAAATTGGTCAACTAACAGAATTGCTGTTTTATTATTATTCAACTAAAAGATTAAGTCTTGGTTACTTTGATTAATTATGATGACAACCAAGATGATCAACGAAAATGGTACATATTATTATTATTATTATTATTATTATTATTATTATTATTATTATTATTATTAATTATTATTATTATTATTATTATTATTATTATTATTATTATTATTATTATAAATCACCAAAACGTGATAAGTACTACAAGCAACAAAAAAGGCACAAGTGATCTACAAGAAGTTGGAGGGGAACCGAGATACAATCTGGGTCCCCACTTTTCTAGCTATAGCGAAGCCTATCCGACTGAAGATGTGAGCAGCTGCACGTGCCCCAATGTCCTGAGCCCGGGAGAACGTCTGGATCCGCTTAAGAAGTGCAACAGCTCCCTTATCTAATTCCCCCAAAGAAGAAAATGAAAAAGGAAGGAAACTATATCCAATAGCCCTACACCGCTGCAAATACGTCTCCCGCTTTCGCTGAGCTGCTACCACCACCACCCAACCAGGAACGAAGTCAAACAACCCAGATTTCGTCATAGGAGAAGAACCTGTCAGGTCAACACAGACATCCAAGCTGTCGTCCCAAGAATAAAGTAAAACATCCGTAAGTCGAAGAGCCCCGTTGATCCCATCAGTCAACCCAACATTTACCTCCTTGCGAGCAGTAATCCCAGATCGATAACAGAAGTCAAGAAGAGTATCACGGACAACATTGTGACGGTGCTTGATACCCAWCAACCCCGAYCAAGACACAACATGATCCCCAAAAATATCTCCGTCAAAAACCCGCGAGCAAGCAGAGCATGGAGCCGAAATGGAGAACAGAGGAACACCCAACCGATAACAAAGAACTGCACGATAAGTCTTACCGTTCATAGTATGGCCCAAACCAGAGATCGAAACCACCCGAAGCCAAGCAGAGGCGTGATCCCCCTGTTGGGATTTCCATAAGGCAACCTGACGGGTAGACAAGGAGAATGTGGATTGAGCACATGCAAAAACCTTCGTGAAGTACAAATCTGCCAGTTTCTTAATGAGCTTTGGGGTAGCGAGCTCATTAGGGTTACGCATAAGGTCAGTCTCCACGGTCCTATTAAAAAGACCCAATGCACCATCAAAGGCCGAACCAAGACAAACAATGCCAGAATGCTAAAGAAGTGTAGCCTGTAAACTGGAAGACTGCAGTCGCGATGCTAGAATAGCATAGTGTCGAACATCACCCGCGGAATAAACACCTTAACCACCGTAAGAAAAAGGCAAGGTGGCGAGCCGCCATTGCCAATCACCCAAAGCAGGACTTGAAGCAGTGACAATACGTTCCAAAGAAGCGCGCATAGCCACATCAAAGGAGAGTTGAGCAACCTCGAAAAGATGAGGGGGACAAGTACACATAGCAAAGTAGAGTTTCGAAACTCCAGTACACGCACGAAGAAGTAACAACTCACATCGAGGATCATCAAGCTGAGCAACAACATCCATGAGTTCAATAGTCTTTGACACTCGTTGTGAAAAAAGTCCCCGCAAAAGGAAGTATCCGCACTAACGGGCCCACCTAACAACCGAACACTGAGGGAAGGTCGAGCGACATCAGGAGGAAAGATCTCTTCAAGATGACTCCGTGGGTCCTCAGAAGGCTAGAAGAGCTCATTTGGCGACGTTAACATGAAGCCCGAGACTAGGCCCCTCCGCCAAAATCATCTACAAAACCTGCCCAACCACCAAGGTATCACCAATGATAGTACCATCATCCAAAATACCAAGCCTGTAAGCTCAAGCCAAAATGTGTCTCTGTTACGACACAACAACGGATGCAGAACTAATGCGAAAAGTAAAGGGCCAAGAGGATCACCCTGCTGCACCCCTTGAGAAGACAACAAAGTATGCTCCCCAAAATAAAGCCTAGCTGGTGAAGAATAACAAAATTCAACCCAACGAGAAAGAGCAGGGCAATGATCACGAACCTCATGTATCAAAGCAAAACGATCAACTAAATTGAAGGCATTTTGAAATTCGTCCAACAACATAGAAAGGCCAACTTCAGCCTTACGAGCCTCTACCAAACGGTTAACAACATGAAGGATAGCCTCACCACCCGCCGGAACACCAACACCATATTGAAGACCACCGAAATAGCGACCCACACGCGGACCAACCAAAGCAGCTCCAACCTTAGAAACATGGCGTCTCCAAATAGTACCCACAACAATGGGCCTAATACCACCCCCGGGCTTGTTAAGAGGCGTTAGCGGAGCACTAGCAATATATGAACCTAACGCGGCGGGACAAGCACCGACAAGAAACAGATTGACCACCTGTGTGACAAACCCCACCAACTCATCAGAGATTGCAACAACAGCATCAGTAAGGCAACCAAGAAGGTGTTGAGCACGTAAACCATCACGGCCGCAAGACGTGGTAATAATAATAATAATAATAATAATAATAATAATAATAATAATAATAATAATAATAATAATAATAATAATAATAATAATAATAATAATAATAATAGAAGCAGGAATTGATTTGTGCTATAGCTGAGAGGGGGCCCCAAGATTGGTATCTCGGCTCCTCGCCAACTTTTATAAGTAGTCGACTGTGTCCTTTTGTTGTGTGCTTGATACGTTACCACGTTGGTATTTAAATAAATAATAATAATATTAATATAATAATAATGTAAGTAATAAGTAGATATATGAATGAATAATGTAGATAATGAATGAATCAATAATAATGAATAATATAAGTAGGTGCGGCCTGACTTCAGCTTTCGGTGTATGTTGGTTAGAGACGGTGTGTGTGCCGGTTTATTGTCGTGTGATGCTGGCCGAGCGATTCGCTGGATTCGAGTTGGTGCCATTGGTGCGGTCGGGGGTTCGATGTGAGTGGGTGTCATGATTTGGGGGGGGTTGGAATGGGGCTGTGTTTGAAATAACTAGTTTGGCTCACTCATCTTCGGGCCGCATGTATTGTGTGAGGGTGCGCGTGGAGTGGTGGGACTGCGAAGTTGCGAGACTGAGCTGATTGGTAGTAGGGTGGAGTGGTTTGGGTGGGAGCGGGAGGGCGTGAAGACGACTTTTTGTTCGTGGATAGGCGTGTTTTCGTAGTGTGGGTGATGTGTGGGTGGTCAGGAAGAGAGCAGTGACTCCTGCGTGCTGAGAGAGGGTGGTGAAGCGATGAGAGATTGAAAAATGGTTGGTGAGCGTACATCGTGTGATTCCCGCCGATTTTGGGGAGCGGTGTTCGTGTTGCATGTCGGTTACGGTTTCCGGGGTGAAACGTGCACGAGTTGAGTCGGGGTTGCGGTCGAGGTGAAGCGCCTAATCTTAGTTCGAGCGATTATCTCATGCACCTAGTGTTGCTCTTTTGGATGGTGGGCCGCGTTCTTGGATGTCGAGGGTGTGTTATGCGTTTCCGAGGGGGGGCGGTTGGTTGGCGCGAGCGTGGGAGAGTCGTATCGGCCTTCCCAAGGTGGTCGTGTTTGGAGTGGTTCTCGGGGTTCTTTAGAGAAGCGCTTGATAAGGGGGGTAGTTCACGAATTCGGATGGACACTGTCTTGGTCGACTTTCTTTGGAGGGTCTGCTATTGTGTGCCGGTGTAGAAGTACCTGTGGCTGAGTGCCAAGGGAGTAGTCGGTTGAGGTGGGGGGGGCCTGCTCGTGTTGTTTAAGCGGGTCGATCGTTGGAGGAAGGAGTGTGAGGTAGCTGCGTGCATTCACTTGGTTGGGGGTTGTTGTGGGTGCTGTTGGGTGGGCTGGGTGAGGCAACTGTTGGATCATACTGACATGGCTTGTGCGCGGGTAGTTGCTGATTCAGAAAAGATACCTATTGATATACTTATACCTTGCACTTGGTGGGTATATCAGTTATCGTAGGTGCGCATTCGAGGGAAAACAGATCAACTAGGGCTGAGTTTAAGGTGAATGTAAGAAGCATTTTAAACGTAGCAGATTGTAAATTGTTTGTTTTTATTAGACGTAACTAGAAGCTAGGATGACTATTCGATTACAGGAAGAGAATTATAACTAGGAGTATAAGAAGAATCTAGAGCGTATGGTTCACCTATAGACAGTAATTTGACAACTAATTGGCATGAACATTCATAACTGGCATAATCAACAGGATTAAAGCTCTCTCGATCAATTAAACCATATGAACTACTGCCTAACCGTATCTCCTTCGACCTAGGTAATGAGTCTTCGTCTCTGACCTATTGATGTTGATCTGGCTTGCTAAGTCGCAATCGCGTAGAGTCTAGAGAGGCTTGGGAATAATTAGAATTTAAGGCGAGATGTAAGTCGGGGGCCCTACAATATTGATTAACATGAATAACAATCTAATAGGGAATTGTTATATAAAAGCCAAGCCATTATGACATCAAACCAATGTATAAGACGATCCTATATTGCTATATTCGCCTAAGTCGCTCTAGAAATTAGACTACTTCGCTCATGTTGAATTTAAACATATTGATGTTGCTGGAATAAAGCATATTAAGGCAAGAAGACAATATCAAAACGAATAATAAAAACCCTAAAAGCGAATTCAAAGCGAATAATCAAAACGCGATAAACAATTTGAAAGCAAGAAGGAAACGAATTTAAAGAGAGAATTAGATTACCAAAAGAAGATTGGGCAATTGATGATTGATTATTGATTCTATTGAAAAGTCAAAACTAGGTGGTTCACAATACGTATGGATTGATTCTCTTGTATTTTGATTAAAAACTAGATATTAGAATTTGAAAGAGTATGCTTTAATAATTAGATTTCTCGCCGCTAAATACTCTTGCTATATTTCTTAAATTAAATCAAGGTTGCATTTAATTACATGATTGCGATCCTCATAAATTACTAAAAGTAACCGAGATCGAGGAATGCCAAAACCGGGAACTGCAACGATCGTTTGGATGCGTGACGCCGATTGCGA
>SNQN01002442.1:51661-74311 GCA_008642245.1 Bassia scoparia | reverse complement strand
GGGCGCAAAGGGAGGGTGATTCCTTAGCCAACCAATAATGGCCATTAATTTCTTCAGGCAATGGGTGTAATTTCATTATTGTTAAAGAAAGGAATGAGTACGAGGATTCCAAAATTTTATGCAGCAATAAAAGGCAATATCAATTTTCACGAACTGAACATCAGAAACACCTGCAATATGGACACGAATTCGCGCTATCTGACCTGTTGGAGAGATCACGTATCCATGAGCCAGAGCGAAATCAACCTTGCGACCATGCCTAAAAGATTAGAAATAAAGTGTTTTAAGGTTGTAGTAAAACAGACAAGAGTACGGTTTTCGAGGTGCATAAGTCCAAAAACTAGTCTGCATTTATAATGCACTGCAAAACTGAGCCGAAATCCTCAGCCTTGAGCGTATATACGCCAGAATGGAGCGTATATACGCTGATCTTAAAGCGTATATACAAACCATAGCTAATATCGCAGCTTTTGCGTATGGATTTCCTAAGATTTTGGAAAGTGAGCTAATTTGCAGCGTATATACGCTACTAGAAGCGTATATACGCAGAGAGGGCAGCGTAATAGCTCCTCTGTAGCGTTATATACGCTCCTACTACCCACGTTTGTCAATTCGAATGATTTTCACTCGATTTTTGGGTAATGTTTGCTATTTTCAGCCTATTTGCAAGATCGGGGGGACGAGTTGTTGTATTCGGCTAATACATGATGCTTTCACTGCGACCTCAAACGCATCGTAGATTGTCATTTTGTTTGTTTTTGGAGGAAGTCGGTGCCTCAATGCATACTAGAGTAGTCGTGCCATAAACACAAAACATCATACATACTACAAACGCCATACATGCATTCATACATAAGTCTCATAGTATACAAACACATGCATCATACGATAAGTCTCATAGTATACAAAACATACATTCATACATAAGCTGCATATCATACAACCCGTAGTTTCAAGGCTAATGTTCCTAGTTTACTGAGTACATCCAGTCCCACTACATCTCCGGTTCATGAAGCGATACACCTGGTCAATAATTCTGGAGACATGATGATGCGTCCCCGCACTCGAGGAAGACATTGCGGAAGGCTACCATAAGCATTACATTACAC
This sequence comes from Bassia scoparia, assembly GCA_008642245.1. Taxonomy (NCBI): domain Eukaryota; kingdom Viridiplantae; phylum Streptophyta; class Magnoliopsida; order Caryophyllales; family Amaranthaceae; genus Bassia; species Bassia scoparia. The sequence continues at coordinate 73,202 of SNQN01002442.1, read as the reverse complement.
AAAACGGCTCTAGAATAAAGTTCTAAGGCTTTATTAGTGAAACTCACATACTAAGCGAAGCATCACATGACTAGCTTCAGAAACAAGATTTCAAAGTGTACAAACACAAATGGTCGTACCATGTCATTGCAAAGCAACAAAGAAAATTGGGGCTCCAGAATTCCACAAGCATTTTTGGGTCTATGATTTCTCCCGCTACAGAAATCCAGCACAGCCATCTTTCGGGTCTACGATTTCTCCAGCTACAGAAATCCAGCAAAACCATCTTTCGGGTCTTATGGTTTCTCCCGCTAAGAAATCTCAAGCAAATACATCTTTCGGGTCTTGGAAATTTCTCCCGCTACAGAAGTTCGCGCGCTCTTCGGTTTGGAATTTCTCCCGCACCAGAAATTCGATCACAATGACATTTCCTCACGCCTATACGGCATTCATCGCTATACGCGATTGTTGCTATACGCAAACATTCTTCCCGAAAAGCCAAGTGTCAGCGTAGGAAGGCAATATCATCACAACTCTCCCCGAAAGCCAAGTCAGCCGTAGGGAACTTCAAAGGAACGAGCGCTTCCAATGGAACATACATTACTTCTTCCCAGAAAGCCAAGGTCAGCCATAGGGAGGCATCTCATCATTCTTTTTCCCGAAAAGCCAAGGTCAGCCGTAGGGAAGCTACCTAGGAACGAGGCACTCGAAGAGTTGCATCATCATTTTCTCCTGAAAAGCCAAGGTCAGCCGTTAGGAGAAACCACCAAGATCCAGGCACTTCCAAGGCATAACCGCATGGGGCGTGACGGTAACAGTAAAATTAACCTTTGTTTTGCAGGTACCGGCGAAAAGGTATCAGGGTCGCAGAACGTCTTGAGTTGCTCTCCGTCCCGAATCGAATACTTGACTTTCGTCTTACGAGACTATCGTCTCTTCAACTCATCAAAGTGGGGCTTCTGTAGACACCTAAAAATGTCTCCCCAAAAGAGTAATCATGAGAACATACCACGTCTCGCGATTGTTTCGACTTAAAAGATCTTTAACTCACAAAAGTTGAAATACGTGGTCATACTCGGAATGTTGAGCAAAGGACAAATAAATGGCAAAAAACATTTCTTTTATATTTTAATATTTTCATTTTTAGTTTCTTTTCTATTTAGATTTTTTAAAATTTATATTGGTGATCTCCACATTTTTCACATTTTTCTGAGCTCACCAGATTTTAATTATTTTTCTGATTTTTCTAACATTTTTTATATTTTTATAAGTTTTATACGCAGAAAATAAAAAAAAAATACAAAATACACAAAAAAATACTCCGAAATACGTGGAACTTCTAGAACACTCTAGAACTCTTGCTTGGAGAGCAAGGTGTCTAGGTGCGTCGAATCAAGGAAATCACGAATAAAAATTGAGGAAATCAAAATATTTCGAGTTTGGAAAAAAAATATACGGGAGAACTGCGTATATACACAGAAGCCTGCGTATACGCACCCTCTCGTATATACGCAGGCTACCTGCGTATATAGCAGCTCCTCTCGTATATACGCAGGGTTTTCTCCCTCGTTTTTCCTCGGCCTTAAATACATGCTTGCCTTGCTCATCCGAACACACACAATTCGCGAGACACACGTCTACTCTCTCTCTCCTCTCAAACACTCTAAACACATTCGTTTTTGAATTCAAACATCGATTCTCTTTCATCAACAAGCAATAACAAGGTTTATTTATGAGATTACTCGCCACTAAAATACTCCTTTCAATCTAATAATAACTATTACGAGTTTTGATCTAATTAATAAACATTTAGAAATCACTATTAATCTTCCAATGTAAATATGTAGATTTATAATGTTTCAATGTTTTCTTTTTTTTGTTTTCTTCTTTTTAATTTCATTCATTATTTATCACTGTCAATACTAACGATTTCTATCCTGTTTAGCGATTCAAGGCGGAAGATTCATTGCTCGTTTTCTATTATAACTAACATTTGTTTGTTTGTCTTTACATAGCAATTCAAGCGGAGATTCGTTTCGCTCGTTTTTATTCGAACTAACCTTGTTTGTTTGCAGATTCAGGGTAAGTTGGTTTGTATATATATTGAAGTTCAATATACTTCATATTTTCATTGTTGTATATTATGTTATATTATGACAACAAAACCGAAATTATGTGAATCACTTTAAAATCAGATTAACTATGGACAACCGGTTTTTAGGCACCGTTTAACTGATTAATGCCAAAGTGTCACAATTTCTTAGTAGTATCTCTTGTGCCATAATAGAAACACACTTTCGTAGTAATCTTAGGAGTACGCTTCTAAGGTGCTAAAAATGTAAGTTATGTGCATTCAATAACCGTGATGATGGAATTGCAATGAACCGAGTAGAGGCCGCTACATGTGGGCGAATTGGTTACAGATCTGATCGGACCATCTCCGAACCCACGAACTGGTTACTGATCAGAAACGTGGGCCTCATTAGTTGAGCATCAATCTAACCATGTGTATGTGGTCCAGCTCACGTGAAAACGTTAAGCATGTAAGTTATGCACCGGTGGCGACTCCCCTTAACTCGACAACTCACTAATACTCCATAACGCACTAACAGTGCGGCTTTCGGTTCCGTGGCTCAACTCACGCACGCAATAGTACTCGATTATTGTTAGCTACACCGCGACGCGCCCCGCTATCGTAGAGGCGCAGGCCACGCCAGTACAAGGGGCTTTGAACAATGAAACGGGTGTTCCTCCATCTGTTGACCATTCTATTCTATCCATCCCTCAGCCAAATTGGACCCAATCAAGAATTCTTCTAAACCATCCCGCTCTTTCACGCACACAGCCGAAACAAGGCACACAGAGAAGACATTTTTTCCAATTGCTTGCAATTATGGCACGCCTTTGACAAGTAATCGAAAGTGCTTACTTGAGCTCCTATATGGCCCACTCCAATCCTATCAGATGTCATAGAAATTAAGATTGAAGAATGCCAATCGCTTATTGCAAGTTCCACCAACAGAGGAGCACACACTGAAATATGTTTCGTTTTAAAGCAAGATTCAATTATGCGTCGAAATGGTCGCCTCCATCTCCTCCAGCAGCAAGGATAGATCAACATCCCAAACCAATCCCATTGCTAAACTCTGATGTACCCCATAGCAATGGGATATCGACACACTCGGCTCTGATTGCATATAGTTCAATAAGTAGATCTAGTCCTACATCCACATCACTTCTTTTTTTGTTTTAAGTCATTTATGTCATTGGATATTTTCACTCATTTCAATCATAGTGCATCTATTTACATCTTTTAAATATCCCTTTCATCTGATGTATCATCATTTCATCGTATCAATGATGAGACTCTTTGCACATCGAATGACTCTCAAAAAACAACTCATAGAAAAAATATTCCAAAAATATCAAAAAGAACATCAACTCAAAATTCATTGGAATGCTCGAATAGCCACTCCGCTACCAAGTACCAAAGTCAATCCCTTCCCTCCTTTACCTAACTAAAATCAAACTATCCATTGCAACACCTTATGAAGTCCTACTTGGGCTCCATTTCTTTCTTACCACATTCATATACCAAAAGACAAGAGAATCAAAGCAAAATCAATCAAGCCTCAAAAGAATGTCAAGTCAAGTTCAAATCAAGTGAATCAACATCAAATCCATTCAAAGTTCTAAATCAAAATGTTGGTCAACAGTACAGTTCAAAATCACTAAGTTGTCAATTAGAAGCTCAACCCTCAAACCCCAACTACATTACAACTCAAAGCTCTCAAAATGAGCATGTCCATCATTTTCACACACGACCTCACGAACTACGATCGGTTGATTCCGCAAGGATACGTAGTAGCTCACTCGAGGTCCGACCACTTATTAAAAAACAAAACGAGGTTCAATGAGGTGCTCAATTCCTTCTCAATCTAGAACCTGAGATAGACTCATACTTGAACCTTAATCATTAGCCAACTCGCATCCACATATCTTTGACCCTTAGCACAAATTTGATCCTTTTTATTCTCGAACCATACCCATTCTTTGGTCACCTTCAAGGACTCATTGACCCAACCCCGAGAAGTAAAGCCACCAGACCTTTTGGGTTAGTACTTCTTATTGGGGAACTCATCCATACAATCTACCCACCTTCCTATGTTGACTCTAAGCCGTAAACTACATTGTCTCAAAGTTCGTTGCGGGCGCGTTCATATGCATGGCCTTAATTTCCAGTTGGGGGCTTCTTGCTCCTAAGGCCCATTTCGTGTTCAGTCATCGAAATCATTCAATATGGACCCCGTCACTTTCAATGTCAATGTCAATTTCAATGTCAAATAATAAAGTTAATTCAGCGTGCGAGATCACGCACTCTTCTTTTTTTATACAATTAACGAGTGTCAAAGTGATTACAAAATCGCTTATTGTGAGGAGATACCGTCAGGAAATCGAGCGTTGATGTTTTACTTTATCCAACAATTAATATCCATGCCATCCGTGGTACTTCAACCTTTATCATAATCCCCTCAAAAAGCTTATGCTCAGCATCTTTCTAGAGCCCGCCATTCTCAATCAGATATTCAACAGATCCATCGCGCCAAATAGTAGACAGTAATGTCCTTTCACTGTCTTGACAAACTAGACAAGTACCGCTTCCAGAGCTCAAAAACCCTTTCAAATTCGAATTCCAAAATTCAAAATGCCTCTAGCATTTAGGCCAGAACAATGCCCCATTCAAATTCAAAGTACTCCTTTCAAATTTCAAAAACTCTTTCAAATTCAAAAGGCCCATTTCAAAATTCAAAGACACCTTTCAAAATCAAAGACTCTTTCAAATTCAAAGGTCCCATTTCAAATATTCAAAGACCCTTTCAAATTCAAAGACTCTTTCAAATTCAAAAGGCCCATTCAAATTCAAAGCCTCCTTTCAAATTCAAAGACTCTTTCTAATCTAAATTCCAGAGGTTCAGGCTTACCAAAGGAAATTCAAATTCAAAGACTCTTTCAAATTCTAATTCAATGACTCTTGCCCCTTTCTCAATACCAAGGTCACAAGTTACAGGTCAACATTGCATGCAAATTTCTCTAGGCATAAAAACAGACCTATGTCGTCATCAAGGTAGTCCTTAATCCSGAGTTAGGGCTATCATTTTCAAGTCAATGTTCATTTCCCCAGTCAGCCGAACGGAGAATGATCACTCGAGGACCCAAACACATACAAGCGCGTCAAACCGCATGGGACACGGCTACAGGTAAAACTAACCGTTGTTTTGCACGTATCGGCGAAAAAGGGTAACCCAAAGTCGCAGAATGTCTTGAGTTGCTCTCCGTCCGGAATCGAATACTTTGACTTTCGTCTTACGAAACTTACGTCTCTCTAGAATTTTCTTCTATTTTTTCGGAATTTTCTGTTAACTATAAGATTTTTAAAATAATTTACACTAGTGATTCTCATGATTTCTATTTTTCATCACATTCTTCTCATTTTTCTGAGTTCGCCAGTATTTTTAGATTATTTTTCTGATTTTTCTATGATTTTCTATGAATTTTGCAATATCTACAAAACATCAAAATACGCAGAATACACAGAAAATACGTAAATAATCAGAAAAGATACGTGGAATGTTCCAGAATCTCCTAGAAATATACTTTCTTACACAAGGGGACGTCTAGAATAATCCACGATCTCAGAGGATCGAATTGTTTGGCAACAGTTTATTCCGAATCAGAATTTTTGGAAAAAAACGAGAAGCGTATATATGCAGGGTCGAGCGTATATACGCAGGGACGAGCGTATATACACAGGGACGAGCGTATATACGCAGGGACGAGCGTATATATGCGTCCTGGAGCGTATATACGCTCCCACGAGCGTATATACGCTCCTCCCCTGCGTATATACGCTCACTTTTTCCTCTTCGCGCCTTTAAATACGGCCTTGCCTCTCGAGTTCTGGACAACTTTTCACGACCCAACACTTCACGACTTCAAAAACCTTCACATAGTCTCTTGTCCCATACACATACACATTCAAATACGAGTTTCGCGCCCCTTTTCGAATCGATTCAACGAACGAAATCAAGGTATAACTCTGAGATTACTCACGTTCTCAAATTCGTTTTCGTTAACACTTATTATCATTGTCATCATCTCGTCACAATTTACTATTGTACATATTGTTATTGTCAATACTAACACGTTTATTTGTCTCGATTAGCAATTCGATTCAAAGGGCGTTTCCTTTTAGTTTTACTTTAACAATTTGATTATTCGCAGAGACAAGGTGAGAAGGACACACATGTATATTATTATGCTTTACTAACCTTTGTCTTCATGTTTCGTTGGTACATATTTCTATCACACTTTTATGTATTGCTTAAACAAGACCGGAATTCAATTGCTTATCACATTAAAGTCAGATAATCATGGACGACCGGTTTTCTAGGCACCTTATTAATWTTGACTAACAATCAAGTGATCGCYTTATCCATGGTAGAAGTCATTGTTTGTACATAATAGCAACCCACCTAGTAATATTAGGTTAGTGCGCTTTCAAGATCAAATCGATARGTTTTCTTGAATTCAATTGTTATGACTTATGGAACTACAATGAGATCGAGTAGAGGCCGCTACATGCGGGCGGATTGGGTTACTGATTCAATCCGTACCATGTTCCCGAACCCACACTTTGGTTACTGGACCTATTTGTGGGGCCATTAGTTTGGCACCAATGTTTCGGGCGTCCGTGATTAACCTGCATAGGCACGTTGGTGATCCCCTCAACTCGACAACACACCCCGATGCAATCACATGCGTATTCCATGGCTCAATTCCATGACACTGAAGCTGAGGTCAACCCCCTTGAAGGGGGGTGAAGCCCTACAGTCATGCTTTCCATTAAACCCAGGTTAAGTTTGCACCCTATCATCGTGCTATCTAGCTCCATGTTCTGGCCAGTCATGATTGGACATTTTTTCCAAATTTGAGAGATCTGGGAGGTGTTTTGGAATCAAAAATTGTGGTTATTTGTCCCCTATCACCGGCGGCCAGGCCATCAGAAGTTTCATGAGGTGCTATGGTGTCGATTTAGGGTCCCTTAGAATTCTCTGAATGACTAGATTCGAGACCCTTGTTGGCTTCCCTCTATTGGCCTTTGGCGGTAGTTAGTAAGTCATTTTGTTGATATTCACTTCCGGGTAGGTCTAAGTCGGTTGTTTCATGTTTGTGATGATCTCTTCGTTCATGATGTGCGTTAGATAAAAGGTACATGGTGGTTTCAATGGGGGTAGTGAGAGGGTTATTGGCTCAATTAGGTAGAATTGATAGTGATTTTGGCTCATTTTCCTTCTGCTTTTTTGATTTTTTTGGTTTTAATATAGTTATTTGGTGGGGCTCTGAAAGTGAATGTTGTTTGGGAGATAGTGTCGGTGGATGGAGATGGTAAAATGTTGAGTGAATAAGGTTGAGATAATGGTGTGGTTTGGGAGGTTCCACTTGTCAAGTGGTTGCCCTTTTGTTGTGTAGCAGTCGAAATACTTTCATACCGGTCCATCAGGTGAACTCGGTTTCCTAGGATTTTTTCCTTGACTTTTGAGTTTGCAAAATGCATAGTGCTCTTACCATTAATGGAAATTTCCCGCCACACCTATGTTCTTTCAAAGTTTTGATTTTGACGGAGGCGTTTCTTGTTTATCACCTCAGTCCAACTGCTGTCTTTATCATCCCAGTCACCCTCGTTGGTGTTAGTACCCACTTCTCCTTCGGTCGGATGTTCCTTTATTCCTCTACTTTTCTGTTCCTCTCTGTCATTCTTACCCTCTTGCTATTTTGTGGGTGGGTATTTTTGCTCTTCCCAATAGGTCTAGTTTCGACCAGAATTTCCTGTTGTATATCACCAATCCATACCGTGAACGGGATATTGCCTTTGTCACTAACCAAACAACAAAGTCGTGCATAAGCGACCCTGTTCCGGTGAGCGCCACTTAAATCTGCCTTAACAAAGTGTCATAGTGAATTACCCACACATCTGAGGACATCAAATGAGTTTAGTTTACTTTTAAATTAGCTTGTAACAACATTTTGTTTGGTCTAATATTTAACTTATATCAACTATTATCACTCTGAATTAATATTATTATACTAAATTATTACAATAAATTTGGTCCAACTTCATATTAAGATTTGTGATCATTGATTGGATTATCGAGTTGCATTGAAATTTGGTATATAAGCATTGATATGGATAATGATCCGAAATTGGAAAATAAGATTGAATATACTTTTTCGTATAGAATTAACTAAATTGGTTAGTACGGAACAATGCAAACCCAAACCGATAAACTTTATATATATAACTAATATGTATTTTAGCTTTCAAACGAAATTAATACTTAATAAACGAAAGCAAAAAATAAATTATCAAAGACGTCAAACTACACTATGGTTCAAACTAAACTAAATTGAAATTGAAATGAACCGATTAAGTTCAACCGAAATGAACAAATTAGGTTCAAACTAAAGTAAACGAAAACTGAACTGAAACTGAAATTTAAAAAATCTGGACTAAACTGAACTGAAATAATTATTAGTTGAACTGAACTGAACTGTTTACACATTGAACTGAAATCAACCAAACTTAATTATAACTGAACTGTTATGGTTTAACCAAAACTGACTGAACAAAATGAATTTACAACTCTAACTGAGACTGAAACCATGTAATTGTTATTACTACTACATAAAAAGGCTAAAGCAACGTCTTATTGCAACGATTTGGTCAATCGCAACGGTCTATTGCAATAGTTTTGTCTATGACAATGATCTATTGCAACGGTTTCGGTCTATTGCAACGGTTTGGGTCTATAGCAACGGTTTAGGGTAACTGTTGCCTTAGATACCCTAAGGCAACATGTTTTTCATCTATTGCAATGGTTTAGATCACTACTAAAAAAAGGTGCCAATTGGGATGCTTTTTTTTTGTCATATTGTAATGCTTAAAAGCGTCCCTATTTCCAGCGTGGATATATTGGGACGCTTTTTGTGGTCCATATATTTACAAATTATGACACTTTAAAGTGTCGTTGAGCAATTTTTTGGGACACTTTTTTTTGGTCCTTGTGAAGATAATTGAGACGCTTTTTATTGTCATTATTAATAAAGAAAATTAGGACGCTTTTTCCGGTCCTAATAGTTGAGTTGTTGTATTTCACATTTCTAAAATACATGAACACAAAAAAGCGTCCCAATTGTTTTTCTTTTTCCTAACTAAATTTTCAACCATAATTGTGATAACTTAATGCGAACATAACAAGTGCAAAAAAGTCATCAAAAATGGATTGAACTTAAAACTTGCTATAATAATATCAGTCTATGTAAGACTTGAACCTACATAATGTGCAATTACACATTGCTCTACCATTTGAGCTAATAGACTTACATGGAATAAAATCTCTTTATGTCTAAAAATATTTAACAAAGTCCCTTCAATACTACAACTATGCATCTTAGCTACATGTAGTTGATTTGTAAAAGTATAAAATATCTAAGAAGAAAATGGCAAACTTTGCAGCAATATGATAAACCAATATATTTGGGTCTGTCCGAATATAAAACTTAGTCCAAAACATAGCAGCAAAACACAAATACGCATAAAAAAGCTATAAAACAATAAAATGTTTCACCCTAAATCAAGATAAACTCTATTGAAAATCACAACCATAAAGCCATAATGCAAACACTTGGCTTGAGTAGAAACTTGACAAATACTGTAAAGTTGCACCCTCTTAGTTTAAAACAAATCACATTTTTAGTTTTCTTTAGCACTAACAAAGCTAATAAAGCAAATCTAATAACCCATTTTCTTGTAGTGTCCGTAATAAGATGGCAAACTTACGGTCAAAGACTTCCACGTCTCAACACCAGCTTTCCGAGCCTACATAAAACAAGCTACAACATATTATAAAATAAACATGCTGGAATAATCTAGAGTAAATATTAATTAAGCAATTACTTAACATTTTAGCAGAAAAGAAGCTGAAATACACATGCACGAGTGCAAGCAATTATGCTTTCTTTATTTACATATAATAATAGTCATACATATGTACTCTTTTAATTTAATGCTCAAGAAAGTATGTATGATTTTAATAGACATAAAAACAGAAACGTCCGTAATACTGAACTGTAGACCTTAGAGTTTAATAGATGTTAAAAGATCTTAAGATTTCAAGACATGCTATTAACATGAGGACAACAATACCATTTTCTCATAGTATGCAACCACCTCCTTCTCATATTCCTCCCTTCTTTTTTCTGCAACTTCAATTATTCAACATAAGGTTCCTACTTTACTGTAAACAAATCATTTTCCCTATACTAGATTGTTACCAACTTTCAGGTCGGTAAAGCTATAACTCCTATACATTTATGTCACAATATTAATATGAAACAATTAGACGTTGGGGATTTTTTAATGGTGTAACTCACTAGATCAGACGTACCTCTCCATGTCTCTGAACTGGCATTGGAAACCCTGTCACTAACGAAGGACTCAAAAGCTAAGATGACATTGTCTACACCCAAATAGGGCCTCGCTCTTCCATCAGGTTCTCTATAATCAGTACTTGCATCAGTTCACTATCATGAAACACAAAGCAAAATAAAAGAAAACCACGGTAAAAGTTGAGAGAATAGTTGAATGAATAAATAATATAAATTAACTCCTAGCAAATAATAACACATCGCCACAAACTCGTATGGAGGATAAATTGTGTGTGTTTCTATAGTGAGACATTTGGAATTAAATGACATACATGTTAAAATCATGAGTCCTTGGCATAATTAACTTCACAAGAATTAAGTACCACATGATCTTCATTTGACATACATATTAGCCTGGTGTTTGCTAATGAAGTACCGCTTGATCTTCATTTGAAGATTTMYAAAATATTTCARAACGTTGCATGCCTGCATCAAAATGACAAAATCAACACCAAACAGACCCTTTAACAAAGCATCCCTACTTTCCCTATTTTCTTCTAGTGTAAGAAGGTGCATAGAACAGATTATTATTTAACTTTCTATCTGTCTGTTCTGATATGTACACAAACAAATATGAACCAAAAATTTCAAATGTGTTTGTTTTTAGTTTCTTTATTCAATTACTGCACATGAACACAGTAAACATGCAGCAGCAAAATAGAACAAATTAGTTTCTATTTATTTTGTGTTTCTGTTTGTTTGATTAATAGTATATTATTACAAGAAGGGATCACAAGTTTACAACTGAAAGAAAAGCCCTATTKAAAGAGGTGACTTTAAGTGACTATCCATAGTACGTCGTCAATTCAGCATCAAACTACACAATTAAGCAAGAACACTAACTACAAAAATAAACAAGAACACTGAGGATAGAATTAGATGGGGTACATGTATAATATTAGATATGCTTTCATAATTATGTTTTAGTGGAAAAAAAGTCTTCTATGTTTAATGATCCTACAGTGGAGATACAAGAGCTAACAACCTTGATAAGAGATGACATCATGGTAGTATGGTACTAAATGTAGCTTTTGTAGATCTACAAAAATTCAATACAACTAAAAGGCTAAGAGTTATGCACATGATAAAGCCATTCACACAAATGCCATTTTTAATGACATAAAAAACAAGCTAATGGCAGCTACAAAGCAGTTTCAGGAAGTGTTGACTACGAGAACACAGGCAAGTGATATGTCATATTCTGATGTTTGCTATACTTTTATGTTAATTGTTTTTCAAAAACTTGTTATTTTCTATACTGCATAGGAAATTTAAATGCAGATCTATACTAAAGATTTATGCAAGGAAGTTAGATGAGTGATGCAAAAGTACCATGCCTTACTGTTGGTATAGCAACTTCAAATTTTCAAGCAGTGACAATTAGAAACTACTCTTTGGCTCTAACCTAGAAAAAGAAACTATTCTTTACCAAGTTAACATAATACCTTTAGGTGATTGCAAAGTTTCTTAAGAGCGGTAATATATGCTAAAATTTTAGATATCACAACAGACAGAGAGCATACCTTTCTAAATTTCTCTTGCAACATGCTCTTGCAACGTGTTGTCAGCACCTTTAGAACTAGAGACAATAGCCTTAGCCCTGCACTTCTAAATAGTATTAACACTAATTTCTAGATAACAAGAAATTTCATTAAGCTCCCATACATCCCAAAAAAAATCTAGACAGCAATAACAATAATCAAAGTAAGCAAAAACACTGGGAACACTTAAACATTCAATTTTCACAAATGTAGACAGTTTGCAACTGAAAGGCCCTAACTTACAATACATAGACTTAAAGATCTTTGATTTGAGTGGTTATGGAGCCAAAACGGACAACGTTTGACCTTCAAATCCACTGCTGAAACAAAGAAATTCAACCAGCTACGAAAATTCATACATAAACACTACTTTCAAAACATTATCCTCAACTAATTACCAATTGAWACACAACCACAAACACGAACATGATTCGTACTATAATTCAGCAAGTTAAATTAGATTATGCTCCCTATATGATTCATCCACAAACAAGAACATGCTTAAGAAACTATGTACGAACTCTCAATTTCGTAGGTTAGGACAGTCTGTAAAACGACAGTAACTCCCAATCTAGATCTACCCAAAATTATACGTTTACACCGTTGAAAAGAAGACTTGAAGAGCTTCGATTTGAGTGGTCACGGAGCCAAATCGTACAATGTTTGACCCCTCAAATCCATTCTAAAAACAGAGCAGTTCAATCAGCTATGAAAATTCATACATAAACCACTACTTTAAAAAAATCATCCTCAACTAATTACCAATTGATACAYAACCACAAACACGAGTAAAGAACATGATTTGTACTATAATTCAGCAAGTTAAATTAGATTATACTCCCTACATGATTCATCATCCAACAAGAACATGCTTAGGCAACTATCAACTCTCAATTTCATAGGTTAGGCTAGCCTGTAATAAAACGATAGTAACTCCCAATCTAGATCTACCTACAATTATACGTTTATAGCGATGAAAAGAAGACTTGAAGAGCTTCGAGTTGAGTGGTCACGGAGACAAATCCGACAACGTTTGACCCCTCAAATCCACTGCTAAAACAGAGTAGTTCAACCAGCTAYGAAAAATTCATACATAAACCACTACTTTCAAAAAATCACCCTCAACTAAATACCAATTGATACACAACCACAAACACGAGTAAAGAACATGATTCGTACTATAATTTAGCAAGTTAAATCAGATTATACTCCCTATATTATTCATCCACCAACAAGAACATGCTTAAGCAACTATCAACTCTCAATTTCGAAGGTTAGGACAGTCTGTAGTAAAACGGCAGTAATTCCCAATCTAGATCTACCCACAACTATACGCTTACACCGTTGAAAAGAAGACTTGAAGAGCTAAATCTCTAAATTATAATTAATTTACTGCACCTTTAAAACAGAACAAAACCCAAAAATCATTTGGTCATCAACAAGAACAAAGAACAACAGCTTTTCCACAATTCCTTTAACAAATATACTAGTTTTAAAGCAAAATTCATGAACTAATCGAATATAAATGTAAATTACGATAAATAGATTCACATAGTTACAATAATCAACCGAATTCAAGTAATCAATCAAATTAATCGAACGAATCAATCAATAAGAGGAAATTGACTAGTTAATCAGAAGGAATCAAATTGAGATTGTTGAAGTAGCAAACAAAATGAAACTTACAACAACTAGGAAGACAAATCGCAAGTCTGCAACTTTGAATTCAATTGATGGAAGGAATTGATCGATATACAACAATGAGATATGCAACAAAGAGGGAATATGGAGGTAGTTTTTAAGAAGGAAAAAAAAGTATGGCTGTGTAGTGGAGAGGAAAGGGGAAAGTGGTGTATCTTGAAAATATTGAAATTTTTTGGTTTCACCGCCATTTAACTCTTAATGTGAGTTTCATGTTACTTTTCACTAGATTTTTGACACTTTATAAAGTCGAAACATGCAAGGACTGTAAAAAGCGTCCAAATATGTCAAATAATTTTTGGCACAACATAATCTCGTGGGATGCTTTGCAAAAGCGTCCATGAAAAAGAGTCCCAAATTTAGCCTTTTTTTGTAGTGAGAGTAACCGTTGCCTTAGATACCCTAACGTAACAAGTTTTTCATCTATTGAAATGGTTTAGGGTATTAATGGGGATGCGAATATGGTCGATTCTACGATTAATGAACATCCCTCCATTGATACAATTCGATTAATTCCAAGATGAATAATTAGCTTGAAAATCTCAAGTCAGATGCCTCAAGTTGAAATAACAGGCCCTTACATCAAAATCCAAAAATTCATGAATTTCCATTTTGTGAGTGGTGTTGTGTTGGTGTATAGATGGATATATATTATATATAATATATATATATATATATATATATATATAATATATTATATAATATATATATAATTATATATATATATATATAATATATATATATATATATATATATAGTCTGATAAACTTATTCTAATTTTACATTAAAAGAAAAAAGAAAAAATCTGATTTAATCAAAATTTAATTTTAATCAAAATTTAATTTTAAACATCACCGTTTTTTGTGAATTAATGGCCGAAAGTTGAGAAAAGGTGCACACGCGCAGCTTCAATAATAATTTGTAGGTGTTTTAGCAATTACATGAGTTCAGGATATGCTGGTGCACCTAAACGATAGTTTAGAGTGTTGAGGCCAATTTTACCTTAAACAAATATTACCTTCAACCATAAAAATAATTTCGATAATTATTATAAGTTTTAAAATAATATATAATAATAATAATAATAATAATAATAAATAATGCAATAAAATTCTCTAAATCGTGCATCACCACGAATGTAACACTATCTAGTTATAGACTAAGGTCCAAGCTGGCCGTAAATTAAATTTATGTTCTATATATAATTATAATATAATAATATATATATTATTATTATAATATAATATATATATATATATATATATATATATAATATCTATATTCTTATATATATATAATATATAATATAATATAATATTATAATATACATGGCGGACCTATGTTGGCGCCGTGGCACGTGTACCACCAGTCGCGTCAAAAAATTGGGCTTTTTTTTATTTAAAATCTTTCTAAAATCAGGATATAAAATAAAGTGAGTAGCAAATATTACACATGTTGCTTCCTAGCTCAGTGTCTAAAGCCCATGTGAGATTTCATGTATTTTTGTGTGGTCGCCGTGTTCGATTCTTGTGGCAAACTTTTTTTTTTGTTTATTTTTCAGCCAATGTTCCAATTACACAATTCAGATTCCTCATTTCATTTTCATCTCAAAGACTCAAAACCTAACTCTACCTCACTCTCTCTCCCTAGTCTCCTCCGGCTCCTCCGACGTCCGACTCCTTTCTGCGCGCGCCACTGCTCGGCTGCTCCGGTCCGCCACGTTGCTCGTCTCTCTCCTCTCTGCTCGCCTGCTCCTCTCTCTCTCTACGTTTCGCCGCTGCTTCGTCTCCCTCTTGGGTCGCCGCTTCGTGCCTCGTCGTCTCTCCTCTCCTGAGTCTTTGGGTTGCGCCACTGCGGCAATGCTGCTCTGCCACACTTGCTTTGTTAGTTGTGACTCATGTCTCCATTTCCAAGGAATCAAGTGAGTATTTTAATTTCATATTTTCATATTTTAATTTCATTAATCATTGTTCATTATTGATTATTTGATTTATTAGATATCTTAATATTGTTGTTAGTTTTTTTCATTGTTGTTTAATTGTTGTGAATTTTTCTGAAATTCTGATTTATTTTTCTAATTTTTTTGATAGATGTATTCTATTTTTCTGATTTTTTTTCCTGTTTTTTCCTGATTTAGTGAAGTAATTTGATGTTTAATTTCTAATTTTTATTTAATTGTTGTTAGTTTGTTTCATTGTTTTTTTTTTCTGTTTTATTTTTTTAAACTTGTGAATTTAAATTGAATTTAATAATTTGATTGATAAATTATATTATTATTTACTCCAAATTAGTAGCTAGTTGGTGTTGATGGATTGTTTACTTGGCAAAAAAAATTTTACATGTTTGCTATCAATAGTGACCCACCAGGCGGAAAATCCTGGTCCGCCACTATATATAGTATATATATATATATATATATATATATGTATAGATAATATATACATCATAATATGTAATATACATATATATGTATACATATTATATACATATATATATATTATATATAGTTAATATTATATAAAGTATATTATAATTTATATATATACATCATATATATAATATACTTATATATATAATATATGAGTAGTGCACGGGCTATGCACGTGTCATACCCTCACCCCAAAAAAAATCAGCTTTGATTAAAAAAAATAAAAAAAAAGTAACCTGACATCACCAGCAGAGGGGAAGGTCACGTTTGAAGGGAAAAAGAATCACTTTAATTTTCATTCTTCTCTAATACTTTCATTCTCTCTCTCTAAAAACTCAGATCTACTATTTCAAAATCAAAAATCAATTATTCACTTAATTCAAATCTCTCAAAGCCTCGCTCAAATATTTTCGGTGCGACGCGTGCCTCGGTGGTCCGTCATCTGTGGTCGTGGACGCTGGTCGCTGGACGGTGGTGCGCTGCGTGTTGGCGACTCGGCGTGAGTCGGCTTCTGCAGGCTTTAGTGCAGCGGTGCAGGCGGTGTAGTCGGGATTGGGCGTGGACAACTGGACGGTGGGTCGTACTGGTTGGTGGCCGTGGACGGTGGTCGTCGGTCGGTGGATCTGTCACAAAGTCAGCAAGTCTCACTTTTAATTGTTAATTGCAATTTTTTTTTAATTTTTTGCTAAATGATTCTTTGTTGGTGTTTTGTTAATTTGAAATCTGTTAATTGAATCTTTGTTGTTTATTGCTTAATGATACTTTGTGCTTCTGTTAATTGGAAATCATTGTGTTTACTTGTATATGATTAATTTTTTTTGTTTATTGCTGCGTTAGTGTGTTTTGTAGAAATAATTTATTTAGTAATTAGTAATTTAGTATTATTATTTTGTTCTGTTTTTTGTGCTAGGTGTAGTAGTGTTTTTCAATAATGTTATGTAATTATATGATTTATATATGCTTAATTGGTATTTTTATGAAACTTGTTGAACAAATAAGCATCAAACTCATGCCTCGGTAACTTGCTCTTGAAATTAGTGCTAACTTCTTTCCGGTTGCAACGCAAGTGTTGAAAGACGTATTTTCCGGGATGAATTTTTGTTCAAAGATAAGTTGAGAAATAGTTTGGGAGATCAAATGTTGAATGATAGTTTGGTAACTTATCTAGAAAAAGATTTGTTTGTAAAAGTTAGTTTGGAATCGATTGTTCAACGATTTCAAAACATGAGAACTCGTAGAGAACAATTGTAATAGTTCTTCTAAGTATTTATTTTATTTTATTTTAAGATTGTAATATGTATGACATTTTTTTAAGTAACATATTTATGACATTAGTATTTGTGTTTTAAATTTGTTTAGTTATTTGTATAACCCGATGATTCAAATGTTTGTTCCGTTGTATTGTGCATACCCATATTTGAAATCCTAGCTCCGCCACTGTATATATCGTGAATAGCTATGATAAAATCCAAAAATTAAAAAAAAAATGAATTAAATTCTTGACTACTCACTTAAAAACTTTCATCTATCATTATCATTAAAATTTAGGGAATTTTAATTATTTGAATACAACTTAATTTGATATAGAAAGTACAAATTGTAGAAATGAAATAAAGAAACTGAAATGGTGGTTCATTGGAAATAAACATGGAATCAGTAGAGGTTAGTTGAAGCATAAGAATTATAAGAGTAATGCGATGAAATAAAGAAGCTTGAATTATTACACGGAGTAGTCAATACATTGATACAAGCACAAAGCAAAATAATAAGAAATTTATTCGAGTTGCATAAAACACAAAGCTGAAACAAACACTTTCACCAAGATGAAGACTAAAAAAAAACACAAAGGTAGTTAAACATGCATTCACAACATACTCCGGGATCCATAGTCCATATATAGTAGTAGATGAGGTTAGGGTCGACGAATGTAGCCGTTAGCGCGACAAATTTTGTAGACAGGTACAGCATGTTTGTACCAGGCCTGTACCTGTCTAACATTCTTCTTGGTGATGGTCACATTCTTAAACAGCTTTATTTCTTGCGAAAGACGGTCACACGCAGTCTTTATAGTTGTGGTTGTTGGTAAATTATCAGGTTTATTCTTTATACCAATCTCTACGCCTTCTTTGATTAATTCGACTGCCTTTTTCAAAAACTCGAGGTTCTTAAGGGATAATCCAGCTTTGGCTTTAATGGTGATCGAAGCAACAAGCAATAACATAAGAAACGCAGACAGTGGGAAACGGTTCATCTTCATTTCCGGCCTAGCTGGTTGCTGAATAGTATAAATGAGTGAGCGAATGAGTGTGAGACTGTGAGAGAGAGGGTGAGTGAGTGAGTGACTGAGTGAGTGAGTGAGTGAGTGAGTGAGTGAGCGAGTGAACGACCGAGTGAGTAGCTATTTATAGATCGACAAGTTATATGGTCGCCCCAGCAGCCATTAGGTAGTAGAAAGTAGAAACCATGGGCGGCTCTCCTTAATCGGAAGGGTCCATAGCAATTTCCGCCAAGTTGAGGAAACGCCAGACTCATCAAGTGAGTTCATTGCAAGTGACCAGAAAAGTTAAGCTCGTCATTTTAATAATTTTCCATTCTTAGGTTTGGGACAAATAATAATAATACTACTTCATTCCGATTTAGCTTTTACGTTTGTAAAATTTCATGTCAATTAAGAGACATTAATATTTGGATAAAATATGTTGGTGTTACTTGAATGTTGTATTATTCTTTTAATTTGTTTGACAAATGTGTAATAAAATTAAAGTGAATTAAAAATGAGTGGAGGAGATAAGTTTGGGTGAAAAATCGAGAATAAAGAGAAAATAAATAAGGGGTAATATGAGAAATTTTAGAAGTAAAAATAATTAATGTGTAAAACTGTAAAACATTAAAATTGAAACAAAAAAAAAAAAAAAAAGCAAAAAAATGTAAAAAAAAATAAATTGAAACGGGGCGACAGTAAATAAGCATGTAATATTTAATTTTCCTTTTTTTCCTTTTCATTCAACTAAAGGCGGCCTTCTAGACCTTTATCACCTGCTACGCTGCTACTGCTAGCATAGTGATGACTAGTGACTTAGTGTATCAATGATTTTAGATGGCGGATGAACCAGGAATTTCCAATTTTGGTACTGTACTTGATTTGTTGGAACGAATTACCATAGTGTATCAATTAAGTCATTTGGCACAAATTTTGAGTAGGACTGAGCACAAATTTTGGGCACATAACCACAAAGCTAAATTGGCGTGGGATCAGTGGGTCTGGATTTGAAACTGGTTCAACTCTATCCAAGTTTAGGTTCAAAATCTTGGACTTGGTTTAAACCAATTCAAAGTTTGAATAATAATTTTTTAGACCCAATACATGATTGGTACATGGTGGCCTGGGTAATAGATTTTTAAAACCAATTTATTGCTCGAGTGTTAGTTGACTTGAATATCGAAGAAAATACCTAGAATTTGAAATTGGTTAGTTGACTTATATTAACATCCAATGAATGAACTTAAAAGGCAAAAAATTCTTAATAAATATGTACGGGGTATTAAAGTCTAATTTAAATATCTCTATTATATAAGCCAAGGGGGGAGCAATGGTAGGCATTGATGCTTTGGTGATTTTGCTAGAGCATGGCGGAAAAGTTTTTGCAAATGTGTCGGGTTCTGTAAATAACTGTCGCCCTAGATGATCAAATTTCTTACAGGGTCTTTATTTTGTGTTGTCCCAGAATATGTTTGTTTTTACAAGTTCGTTCTAACTTCAATTGTGTGTGTACAATTTTCTCAGCAGGAAGTCTGAAAGTCGAATTAGTTTCATGTTTCGTACACGTAGAAGCATAATTGATGGATCATTAGGAGATATTATGTGGTTACACGTAATCACAAAGTTTTCTCATACGCTCTGGGTTTTGTGAAATGCAATTCGGGATATATCAAGCCATAACAAGTCTTGAGAAAAAGGGGAGAGCATGGTACCCCTCTTGGTCTACTATGTATTCGGAAAGATGAAAGGAACATGTAGCTCTCTGTCGTCATTTCAAGGAGAGACTTGTATATGAGTGGAAGAGGCTCAGCCAGGGTATAATTGCACAGAGCAAAGGTATTCACGCCACTCAGAAAGTGAACTTGTTTATGTTAGTCTTACTTCATAGTTCTCGAAGTGTCTGAATTGATGGATCTTAGACAAGGAGAAAAAACAAAAGTGAAGCATAATAAGTTGTTCGGCATACATGTGCGGACGTCCATTATCACAAACGCCTGCGAGATATAGTCGAAGACCTTCTCTCGGGGAAGTTTGCTCTTCTGTCCATGATTGTCAGGAGGCACCGACTTTGATGCAATGCCTTCCCCGACTTGTGGTTGGTAAATTCTGAGTTGGTGATTGTTTAGTTGGTTTTGTCACTACGGATTGTAGGGAAGATGAGTGTATTCTTTGTTCTTGGGTGTTTGTCGGGCGTTTGGCGCAGGGCTGGGGTGTTGTCGGATGTGGCTGTAGGGTGGACGAATCACATTGCTATGGTCGGGGGTGACGTACCTGCCTTACTAAAGGCAACGCACTTGTTCAACCTCGGCACGCCATGGCGGGTTGTGAGACTATTCCATCATTCGCCATCAGGGTCCATAGGAAGACTTCCAGTTCAGCGCCCCGTACAGTGTTTGGGCTCTGTGTTTCGAGAGTATGTTACTTGTCGACGGGGCACTAGGGTTCTAGAATGTCTTGTTAGGCGCTTATGTTCTCTGGTTGATGGTTTTCTTGATTAGGACAATGATGCTCTGAGACGTTTGTGCGTGTGATGTTTAGGTTATAGTGGCTTTCCTTGGTTGAGATAGTGAATAACTGGTTAGGTCGGCGTAGGCACTAAGTCTGAATGAGTTAGGTGTGGCTTAGTTGATAGGTGTGGTGGTGAAATCAGTAGTGTAGGTGGATTTTGGTTGAGGTTTTGTGCGGGGTGGTTTAGGAAGTCGCGTTGGTAGGTAATTGATAAATTTAAAAACGCCTTCCTTTGATTGAAAATATTTTATAACAGGGAGTTGAATTATTAAGGAGATTTAAATATGTTAGTTTATATTTACCAAGTGTCGAGAATAGACATTTCCTAGGGGGGACACCATCTTGCTCCCCCATTGGCTTATATAATAGAGATGAATGTAGTTTTTTCTTTTCAATCATAATTTTTGTTTAACTATCATGTTTTAGTTTAAGTAGTAGTTTAATTTGATAAATTTACATCTTCCTTTGATGAAATGTTTATAACAGGGAGTGAATTAATTAAGAAAGATTTAAATGATGTTAGTTTATATTACCCAAGGGGCCGAATAAGCATTTCCTAGGGGGGACACCATTGCTCCG
>SNQN01002442.1:0-51636 GCA_008642245.1 Bassia scoparia | reverse complement strand
ACAAGAGAAGCAAAAGGTAAAATGTCCCAAACTTGTTTGGCCCTAACACAATCTAACAGGATGTGTTTAGCAGTCTCAAGAAGAGTCGGGCAGAAGGGGCAAAAACAGTTAGTGGGTAAGCCTTTCCTAGAAATAGTAGAATCGGAAGGCAACCAGTCTAACCAAGACAACCAAAGGAACACCATAATCTTTGGAGAGGAGTCTAAGGCCCATAAAGACTTAGCCATCTCAGAAACCCCTGGGCTGGTTTTAATACAAGAAGAGTAAGCCTTTTTAAATCAAAGCTACCATTTTTAAGAAAGGAAAACAACTGCACATCATCAGTAGGGATCAAAGGGAGAGGAGTAACCAGAACCTTGATCAAGACACAATCAGGAAGAGGAAAAGAAATCTTATCAAAAACCCAATTTCCTTAACTCAGACAATTCCCCACTGTAATCCCATCATCATCCACATTCAATGGCCTTTGAATGAGGCTTCTGAGTGGAGTAGGAGCAACCCACTTGTCATGCCAAAAAGATATGTCATCCCCTCTCTTAACCACCCATTTAGAATTGTCAGTGAACTCCTTCCAAACTCTTCCAAGAGCTCTCCAAATAAAAGAGCCTTTCTTAAAACCTGTAGGTTGTCCTCTTGAGGCTAGGTACTTATGCCAAAACAATTTAGAAGCTAAGTTCTTAGGAGAATGGATTAGCTTCCAACACAATTTCCACATGAGTACCTTATGAACCAACCCCAGGTTTCTAACCCCAAGTCCCCCAACCCATTTACGTTTAGAGATTCTGTCCCAACTTACTAGATGCATACCTGGGTCATCCCTTCTTTTTCAAAAGAAATTGGCACAAGATTGGTCAAGATGACGGATAGTGGTCTTAGGAAGTTCCAAGCATTGCATAAAATAAGTTGGGATGACACCAAGAGTGGATTTGATTAGGGTGAGCTTTCCCCCTTTGGACAAGAACTTAGTTTTCCAAGAAGCTAGTTTCCTTCTAACTTTGTCAACAATGAAATTACACTGCCTAACTGAAGGTTTCCTACTCAACAAGGGAAAACCTAAATAAATCCCAAGATTATCATATATACAACAACCCAGAGTATCCTCAAAGATATCAATAACATCTAAGTTAGTATTGGGAGAGAAAAATAACTTAGATTTTTCAAAATTAATGGATTTGCTGGAGATATTACAGAATAAGTCCAAAGTATCCTTCATGGACTAAAAGGTCCCTTGACTTCCTTCTCCAAATAAGATTAAATCATCGGCAAACAAAAGATGAGAAATCTTAAGTGGATTCCTCCCCATAGAGAACGGGGTCCATCTCCTTTCCTCAGATTCTTGATGGATTAACTTGGAAAGTCCCTCCATACAAAGAATAAAGAGGTAAGGAGATAAAGGGTCCCCTTGTCGTAGTCCTCTAGATTGGAGAAAAGACTCCGAGGGCTTTCCATTAATGATGACTGAGGTAGAAATAGTGGTTAAGAAGCTCATGATTAATTGAATGGACATAGCATCAAAATGAAAAAAACTCAAGACAATTTCTCACAAAATCCCACTCAATCTTATCATAGGCTTTCTCCAAATTAATTTTAAAAGCAAACCAACCCCTCTTACCCTTCCTCCTACCCATGGTATGAAGTATCTCAGAAGCCATAAGGTAATTTGTATCTGAACCCCTCCCGGGAATAAAGGCATTTTGGTTGGGGGAACTGAAGGAGTGGAGAAGTGGCTTTAATCTTGCAACCAAAATTTTTGTAACCATTTTATAAACAGTGTTGCAAAGACTAATTGGCCTAAAGTTCCTTATGGATTCAGGAGACTCACACTTATGTATCAAAGCACTGTTAGTACAATTAATTGCCTCTGGTATGGATCCTTCCACAAAGATATTTTGAATATATAGAGCAAGATCTTGCTTTATATATTCCCAATTATTTCTGTAGAAAAAAAGAATGAAAGCCATCAGGCCCCGAGGACTTGAACAGACAAAACCTTTCCATTCATGGTCTCATTATAATATTTCCTGAATAGCTATGATAAAATCCGAAAATAAAAAAACTCAATTAAATTATCCTTGACACTCAATTAATAATTTTCATTTATCATTATCATTGAAAAAACGAATTTTAATTATTTTAATGTAAAGTAATTTGATATAGAAAGTACAAATTGTAGAAATGAAATACTGTAAAGAAATGGTGGTTGATTGGAAATAAACTTGCAATCAGTAGAGTTTAGTTGAAGCATAAGAACAAGGGTTTTTTGTCATTAACCATCTTTTGTAAGGGGTATTTTGTCACAAACCACCTTTTCTAAGACAAATTAAATAGTCTAAAATCATCTTTTCTGATATACCTATTGTCTAAAACATCTTTTCTGATATATCTTTTATTGACCGCCACCTACTGGATGGATTCCGGCGTTGACTTGCACATGCAAGTCACGTGACTCATCAAAATGAATTTTTTTAGTTTTTCTTTTAGTTTTTAGCCTAAATATCTCATTCCCCCCCCCCCTAATTTTAATTAACCTTATATCCCACGATTTAAACTCTAAATCCCCACGTGCAAGTCAAATATTTTTGCCAAAACTCGGTCTTGGGAGATTAGGGGGAATTTTCGAGGGTCGATGGTTGGATATAAGGTTGGATTTAGTTAAAATAAGTATTTAGGCTATAAATAAAATAAAAGCTAAAAAAATGCATTTTTGATGACTCACGTAACTTTCACGTGTAAGTCAACACCAAAAACTGACGAGTTAGTTGTCAGTTTTTGTGGTCAACAAAAGATATTTCAGAAAAGGTGTTTTAGACCATTAAATTTAGAAAAGATGGTTTGTGACAAAACACCCCTTATAAAATAGTGGTTAATGACAAAAAAACCCTAACTCTCACGTATTGTTATTGAAGTCTAAATTGTGGGGATGGTAATGCATTTTTAGTGTATTTAAATAATAAAAATTCACTATGGGGAATGAAGTTGTTGACAACTTTACCTCTATGGACTATGAGAACAATCTTACCTCAAAGTTGTGTTCTGCTTCTCCATGGAGAACAATTTTTTAGGAATTTCATGTTGGCAAAACGAGGGAATGTAACGGATAACACTCCAAGGCACGGAGAATACGCTTTCCTTTAGTTTAATTTCGCCCTCTAGGATCACGTTACACGAAAACTAATGAGATACAATGGAGAGAACAACTCTTTTGTTGATCTAAAAAGTCAAGAAAGAAATTTTGTGTGAATTTGTAAGAACACTCCTGAAAAGTTTGCAAGAAGTTTCAAGAGAAAGCAAGTAACAACAAGAGAAAAAAAGAGTATTCTATTGTGTGCTAGCAAATGAAAAGTGCAGCCTTTTATAGGCACTTGAAGCATCCAACAGCCATATTATGGAGTGTACCCCCATAATCAATGCATTAATAGCCAATCATCTGAGTTAATTGTGTTAAAACCAATTCAAACTCATACTAATTGATATACAACAGCTATATTGTATGTTAAACCACACATCAATGCATTAAGTAGGCACCCAATGGACAAAAACCATCAATAGCAAAGAATCAAAACTGATCGCGCATTAAAACGTGATCAGAAGCATATGGCGCGGCGCCACCCATATGGCATGATGCCATTTTGGAGCAGAACCAAATGGCGTGGCGCCATTTGCCCTTTTCTCCATTTTCCACCAAATTTCTATCCAATTTGGCACTTTACTCCAAATAGCCCTTTGCCATAATTTGTCCTATACAATTACTTCCCATATTCATTTGCTCAAGGTCCATTTATGCATAAATGTTCCAACAGTCCTCCTCCCATTTATGACATAAATGTTGACAAACCTCTTTTACTTGCAAAATTACAAATTAACATGCTTGTGCTTAAACAGAAATATCTTAAAGATTGAATTCCTACTTAGTATATGCACACTTGACAATGATTCCAATCGTCGTGATGGACTAAGCCTTGAATCACACAATCAATACGAATCACCGAAGGTACAAAACACACAAGCACTAACAAAATTCCTTTAACCTCGACACCTTAGTAGCCATGSTATCCATATCCATTCATGAGCGTTTCAAGTTAAGCCTAAACTTGATGAGGCGACCAAACCTCTAACTCATATAGGTAAATCTTAACGCACCGACTCCTGCAATTGAGTCTTTATTAAAGATTTATTAAGAATTTACAAAATTCAACCTCCTTATCATTGAAGAAATTTTGCACTTACCTTGGGATGAAAATACAAGTGCACACAACCATCAAATGAAATTCTATCCTCATTGAATTCGAGATCTAACGTTGTATTAGATGTCGAATTGAGTTTCCTTTCATTGAAGTTGTTCAATAGGCTTAAGACACATCCCTTTGTTCATCTTTATCAACAACTCCCTTGGCAATGGTTTAGTAAACGTATCCGTCAAATTAAGTTGAGACCGAATAAAACCAATGGTTATACAACCATCCTTGATCATTTGACGAACATAGCTATGTCTAACCCCAATGTGCCTTGACTTGCCATTGTAGACTTCGCTATATGCCTTTGCAATTGTTGATGCACTATCACAATGTATAGCAAGAGATGACATAGGTTTTATCCACAAATCAACCTCACTCAACACATTCCTTAGCCATTCTGCTTTTTTACAACAAGAAGCTAAAGCTATGAATTCCGATGCCATAGTTGAATCGGTTATGCATGTTTGCTTCTGTGAGGCCCATGAAATAGCACCTCCTCCAAGAAGAAACACCCATCCACTTGTGGACGAAAAATCTTCCTTATTGGAAATCCAACTAGCATCCGTGTATCCTTCTAAAACAGAAGGATCACCGGTATATGTCAAACCATAATCCTTGGTTTTCTTCAAATACCGAAGCACTCTCCTTAGAGCTTGYCAATGCATCATACTAGGATTACTAGTATAYCGACTTAGCTTACCAATAGMAAAAGCTATATCCGGTCTAGTGCTAGTCATTGCATACATCAAGCTTCCAACCAAGCTTGCATACTCCAATTGTGCAATTGGAGTACCACTACTYGGRACCAAMYTAAYGYTAGGATCCATAGGAGTAGCAAAATRACTTGAGTTAGACTCATTGAACYTCTGAATCACTTTCTCAATRTAATGAGATTGTGACAAAGAAATAGTYCCTTCWCCTCTCACAATTCTTATACCAAGAATCACATCCGCTTGTCCCAAATCTTTCATGGAAAAGCTACTTGAGAGAAAAGCTTTGGTCTATATGACTTCATCCAAATCAGTTCCAAAGATAAGCATATCGTCAACATATAAGCAAATTATGACACCTTTACCGCTATCATCAAATTTTCTATATACACACTTATCAAACTGATTAATTTTGAAACCATTHGCCAAGACAACATCATCAAATTTTTGATGCCATTGCTTAGGTKCTTGCTTTAGCCCATACAAAGATCTAACTAACTTGCAAACCTTTGTTTCTTGTCCTTTGACTTTGAAACCCTTTGGTTGATTCATGTACACTTCCTCCTCCAATTCACCATTAAGGAAGGCAGTTTWGACATCCATTTGGTGAATTTCAAGACCATGAATCGCGCTTAACGCAATTAAAAGTCTAATAGTAGCTATTCTTGCYACCGGAGCATAAGTGTCAAAGTAATCGATACCATACTTTTGCCTAAAACCTTGAGCCACTAACCGGGCTTTGTGTTTTAATATRGTTCCATCGACTCTTCTTTTTGTAACAAAAATCCACTTACAACCAAGAGGTTTGCAACCGGGAGGTAAATCCGATAGAACCCAAGTATTATTCCCCATTATGGAATCCATTTCATCATTTACGGCCTCTTTCCAAAAAGCGGCATCATGAGACTTCATTGCCTCATCAAAGGATTTAGGATCCTCCTCCATATGGTAACAATATGAAGTTTGAGTCTCAAGTGACTCCCTTGACCCTTCAACTAAATATAGTTGAAAATCCGGTCCAAAAGATTTCTCCTATCTAATTCTTTTACTTTTCCTGACTTCCGGAATTGTAGTATCATGATCATTATTAATGTCATCTACAATGGAAGTACTAGTACTAGGTATCATGTCCATTGGTCTAGGAATCGATGAAMATCGTGTTTCATCAAATATTGCGTCCCTTGATTCTATCACGGAGTGAATAGAAACAAAATCATTATGTTCTRAGACAWAAAACCTATAGGCATTGCTATTTTCAGCATAACCTATAAAKACGCAATCRATCCCTCTTTCACCCAACGTTTTACGTTTAGGTTCTGTCAATTTGACAATTGCCCTACAACCCCATACCCTAAGGTAATTGAGATTAGGCTTCCTTTTAGACCAAAGTTCATATGGGGTAATCTTGTTCCTTTTATTAGGAACTCGATTCAAAACATAACATGTCGTAAGCATTGCTTCACCCCAAAAAACCATCACTGAGACCCGAATTAGATAGCATGGAATTAACCATTTCTTTTAAAGTCCTATTTTTCCTTTCCAGCACACCATTACTTTGTGGAGTATAAGGTGGGGTCGTTTCATGRATTATACCAATGGATTTAAAATAACTTGGATCAAAATATTCACCACCCCTATCCGTCCGAAGTTTCTTAATTTTTAAWTCAAGTTGTAATTCCACTTCGGTCTTATAGATCTTAWATTTATCAAGAGCTTCATCTTTAGATGATAACAAATACAAGTAACAAAACCTTGATGCATCATCAATAAAAGTTACAACATATTTCTTATTGCCTAAAGAAGGTGAACTATGTAAGTCACATAAGTCACTATGCACCAATTCAAGCAAAATAGTTTGTCTGGTCACACTTGGAAAAGGGATCCTTGTGATTTTATTTAGCATGCAAGTTTTACACTTCTCTAAATTTAAATCGAAAGGTGGGATTAAACCCATTTTAGACATGTCATATAAACGACGATTATTCACATGACATAAACGATTGTGCCAAAGGAAAAAAAAATCAAGCATATAAATAGAATCAACAACTTTATTATTAATATTAAGCTTAAACATGCCATTACAATAATAACCTTGACCAACATAAACACCACCCTTAGAAAGTACAAACTTATCAGACTCAAAAAYCATTCTAAAACCAAACTTATTCAAGAGACCTCCGGACACAAGATTTTTCCTAACTTCGGGTACAAAAACAACATCTCTAAGAGTAAGAGTTTTTCCCGATGTTAACAACAACTCTACTTGGCCTATTCCTTTCGCCTTGACCGTAGAATCATTACCCATGTACAAGATTGGCCCATCTTACAACTCCTCAAAGGATTTGAAAAATTGCTTATCTTTGCACACGTCTAGAGGCTCCCGAATCAATCCACCAAGAATCATCAACCTGCACAACACAAATCTCAGAAATCATAGCTACAAAATTCATTTCGTCATTTGTAACTACATKTGCAAGCATACCTTGGTTAGGAGGACCACCTTTAGGTTGATCCTTCTTTGACTTCTTCTTCTTGGTAGGGCTATCCTTCTTCAAATGAGGACCGTTACAAACCCAACAAGCCAAAGACTTCCGTTTCTTGTTTGCAACTTTGGTTTTAGTATTGACATTGGATTTCTTAGTCCCGCTTGACTCACTAACTTCTACCACGTTTATGGCAGATTTTTGGACATTAGCAGTATTATCCTTAACCCCATCTTGAGCCCGGATACCCTCTTCAATACGAAGATGTGTACCCAATTGCTCCATGGTCATGTCCTCTTTTTTATGTTTTAGAGYATTTTTAGTTTCTCTCCAAGWAGGTGGTAATTTATCAATGATAGATGCAACCGCAATGSCTTCATYCATCACCATTCCATGTGMTTGAATTTGGTTCAAAATRTGATGAATTTCATGGAATTGTTCCATAATAGGCCGGTCATTAGTCATTTTAAAAAGATTAAAATTACTAACAAGGAATTTCTTACTTGAAGCATCCTCAAAAATGTATTTGGCCTCCAAAGAATCCCAAAGCGCCTCTGCATTGTCCGCATTTTGATAGAGATCAAACAAGGAATCCGAAAGAGCATTGAGGATATGACCACAACAAACGTAGTCATCGCTATCCCACTTAGCTCGCCTCCTTATCGTTTCAATTGGCTCCTCCTCTCCATATTGGGGAAGTGGTGGTCTTGATGTTTCGAGCACATACACCACATTCAAGGTAGTCAAAAGAAAATGCATCTTCTTTTGCCACCTACTAAACCCCACACCTTCAAACTTAGCCAACTTTTGAAAGTTCAAAGCCATGTCCTTGAGTGATGATGCCATATCCGAAACAGAAAACGAAAATTAAACTAATAGATTGTTGGTACAAAACGAGGGAATGTAACGGATAATCACTCCAAGGCACGRAAACTACGCTTTCCTATTAGTTTAATTTCGCCCCTCTAGGATCACCGGGTTACCACGAAACAACTAATGAGATACAATGGAGAGAACAACTCACTTTGTTGATCTTCAAAGTAAGTCAAGAAAGAAACTTTGTGTGCAAATTTGTAAGAACACTCACTGAAAAGTTTGCAAGAAGTTTCAATGAGAAAGCAAGTAACAAGCAACAGAACACAAGAGTATTCTACCGTGTGCCTAGCAAATGAAACAAGTGCAGCCTTTTATAGGCACTTTGAAGCAATTCCAACAGCCATATTATGGAGTGTAACCCCCATAATCAATGCATTAACTAGCCATATCAATCTTAGTTAATTGTGATAAAAACCAATTCAAACTCATACTAATTGATATACAACAGCTATATTGTAATTTAAACCACACATCAATGCATTAAGTAGGCACCCAACGGACAAAAACCATCAATAACAAAGAAACAAAACTGATCGCGCATTAAAACGCGATCAGAAGCATATGGCGCGGCGCCACCCATATGGCGTGGCGCCATTTTGGAGCAGAACCAAATGGCGTGACGCCATTTCCCCTTTTCTCCATTTTCCACCAAATTTCTATCCAATTTGACACTTTACTCCAAATAGCCCTTTGCCATGATTTGTCCTATACAATTACTTCCCATATTCATTTGCTCAAGGTCCATTTATGCATAAATGTTCCAACATTTCATTACCACTTCGGGGACTGGTATTGCGTGAGGATGAAAAATTTAGAAGAAAATTGAACTTTTTGATATGAAATTTCATTACCATGGGAATAACTTAGATATTTTCACAAATTTACAGACAGATTCATTTCCATTGCCACCTTTTACTACCAACAACCAAACCGAACGTACAAATAGAGAAGCTTGAATTACAAGGAGTACTCATCAGAACTCAGTACATTGGTACAAACACAAAGCAAAATAATATGTATTTTATTCGAGTTGCATAAAACACCGAGATCAAACACACTTGCATACACAACATAGTCCGTGGTCCAAATTGAATGGTCAATGAATGTAGCCGTTAGCATGGCAAATTTTGTACAAAGGTTGAACGCGTACGCACCACGCTATTGCCTGTCTAATATTCTTCTTACGGGGCGTTTGGCATGTGGGAATGAGATTTCGGGGAATATAAAGTGAGAGTGGGAATGGGAATTAAAAGGTGAGAATTCATAAAATAATCTCAATCCTTTGTTTGACATATTAGTGGAAATAAAATTAAAAATTTTGAAATCTCATGTTTGGTATGTGGGATTAAAGTAGGGATTAAATTGAAAATTTACCAATTTACCCTCTCATAAGTGAGTTAAGGTATAATATCAATTAATAGGGAGAGATATTTTAGTCTTTTCAACAAAATAATCCCATTCCCACCAATTTATTACCTACCCCCTCTAGGTAATAAATCATGGGGAATAAGAGCCAAATATTCCCATTCCCCTTCTCATTTTCAAATTTAATTCCCACCTACCAAACATTGAATTATAGAAATTTGGGATTAATAATCCCATTCCCACTACATAATCCCTCATACCAAACGCCTTCTTAGAAGTGGGTTTAAAAAAGCTTTATATCCCGTGAAAGACCCTCACACATAGTTATATGGTCGCCAAGTTCATTGCAAGTTCGTTAGGGAGTAGAAACCATGGGCGGCTTTCCTAGGAAGGGTCGACAGCAATTTCCGGCAAGTTGATTGCAAGTGACCAAAAAAGTTAAACTAGTCATCATTTTCTTAGCTCTTCTGGGACACACAATAATAGTAAATTAGCAGCTAATATCTAATTTTACTTTTCATTCAACTAATTAAAGGTGGCCTTCTAGCTTCTAGACCTTTATATCCTACATTCCTACTAGTATAGTGAGTTAGTGACTACGGACTAGTTAGTGACCTTTTTGTGTATCAATTATTTTAGATGGTGGACCTGATTAGAATCAATTCTAAGTCTGAGTAATAATTTCTTAAACACAATACATGGCTGGAACTTGGTATATGATGGGTAGGGCTGTCAATTTGGTTATGAAGCTGATTATTGAACTAAAATAACTGAATATTTAATTGAATTAACTGAACTGAAATGAACTGTAACTGAATTTAACTCAACTGTATCAAACTGAAACTGAATTGAACTGATAATATAAAACTGAAACTCAACAGTAACTGAACTGAACAAACTGTAACTGAACTAAACAAACTGAAACTGAAATTAACTGAACTGAGATTAACTGAAACTGAGACTAACTGAATTGAGATTAACTGAAACTGAACTTAACTGAACTGTAAGCAACTGAAACTGTAATCAATTGAACCAAAATAAACCGAACACGAACTTAACCGAAATGCARTCAACTGAACTGAAATAAACTTAACCGAAATAAACTGAAACTAAAATTAATTGAAACGAAACTGAAATAAACTGAAATTGAAATTAAACTGAAATAAACTAAATAATTAAATAAACAAACTATTTGAATCTTAATAAATTAATTTCAACGATTAATTATCTATGTACTATACAAATTAATTTGTAAAAGTTATGGATCAATGGACTACTTTGATGACATGACATTAACTTTCCCTCCAATGCTAAAAGCATTTTCCCTCTAACTTTCTAAAGGCATTTGCATAAGTAGGCATGGATTAATGACATGACATTAACTTTTGCCATTGATTAGTTAGGCGTAGATTGGTGACATGACATTATTGCCATTGATTAGTTAGTCTTAGATCATTGACATGGCATTATTGTTTGTTACCTTATTTTTGTGGATAGTAATTATATTAGAAATATTAGATTTTTATGTTATTATTGTATTATTGAGTGATATTTATTTAGTTTTAAAAGTTTAATGTATTCCATACACTAGTAGAAAAAAGCTCATATAATGGGGTTTTTCATAAGGGCATATGACGCGGAATGAACCCCATCATATGAGACTGTGGCATAAAATAAAAATGACTATATGATGGGGTTATAACCCCATCATATAGTTGAAACTATATGAAGTGGTTATAGATAAAAACCACATCATATAAGTACTAGTATATGAAGCGGTTTTTCAGAAAATCCCGTCATATAAATATGAGCATATGATGGGATTTTGTGGAAAACCCCTTCATATACTTCTAACTATATGATGCGGTTATCCAACAAACCCCATCATATACTACAGTTTTTCTTATTAAATAATATTATAGGTTTATACTATTACAATAGTAACAATAATAGTAATAACTACTATAATATTATAGTTATTACTTTACTATTATTATTACTATTGTTATATATTTAAAACTATAATATTATTACAAATAATTTACCATAACTAAGTAATAATAACGAATGACAACAAAAGTTCAATTAGTAAATAGTAACACAATAGAATTTAATAATGAGTATATACAAGTAGATTCAATTCAACACTAACAATGAAATAACAACGAAAATAATAAAAGAATTATTGGTCGACTAAAATAAGGGACTGCCTTGGGATGCGGGTACGCCGTGTAGGGATGCAATGCAGTTGTAGCCGTAGGCGGATCAGTAGAGGGGCAGTAGCAGCAAGCAACAGTAGAGGGGCTGTAGCAGCAAGCAACAGTAGAGGGGCAAAGTAGAGCACCCAACGAGCCTTGGGAAACGTGCAAAACAGTAAGGCAGTGGCAGTAACAATGCTTCCAACTCGACAATTCACAACTAATAACCATTTTCAACAACAGGTAAATTAACAGGGTCACGGGCAACTAGCTGAGAAGTTGTGGTAGGATTAGCAGACAGTTTAGTGAAGACCTTTTTTACTTGTTCCACAACATCTTCATGCTTAACAGATCCCTAAGCAGAAAACACCTGACGAAAGGATCAAAATGAAACCACTCATACCTAAACCAAAATCCAGCATAAAGAACTTCCACAAACATACAGACCACTGTCATAAGATAGCATTAGATATTACGGATCCAAAATCAACAAATAGTGAAGTTGAGTAATACATCAGTAATCAAAGCAGTAGCAGTAGAAGACATTATGGATTTTAAACCCAAAATTTTTGTCAAATCTATGTTAGAATCGTATATATTGATAATAATCAAACAACCAAATTGACTGCCGATATGTTGAGAATTGAAATATCACAGGCTCGATATAGATATACAATCATTAAAAGCCACCTCTCAAATCAACAAATTTATAATCGAATCCAAAATGGTGAAATCTCGTAAGTCATAATAAAATGAGCGATTAAACAAAACAAATGACATAATACTAATACCTGTATATTAGAATGATGATGATGATGATGATGATGATGAGAAATAAACCTAATCGTTTCATCAGCGATTAATACAAAACAAATCACATAATTATAATAGCTATATGTTTGATGATGATGAGAAATAAACCTGATCTTTTTCAGCGAGAATGGCATCCCTAACTTTCCGAATATTCTCGTCAATAAGATCAAAACTCTGCAAGAATCGGCAAAAAACAACTACATGTAAATTAATACTGAGTTGAACATGAACCCTAACCAAAGGTACTTTAATTCAGTAACTCATTGCATACAGAGTATAGACAAAAGAAAATAATCAGTAAATAGTAGCTTTGACAAACAAATTTGTGTTAACTATGTCTATGCATATGATTTTATGAATATACACAATAAGGTTTGCTACCTTCAGCCTTTCCAGCTAGGCAGTTTTGAGGTATACTATGCTTATGATTTCATCACGCAAAACTACAGAACTACTCCGTACGGTAATAATAACTAATAACCAGAGCAAGATTAACTTAAGACCACTTAGAAGAGAAACAATGTACAACTTGTCTCTTTTAAGCCACACTTAGTCCTTCTTACCATTATTCTACCACCCTAATAATACTTGTTTAGTCTAGATTACCTTTTGACATTTAATAAAGAACCAAAAATATTTCAATACAGGCTCGTTGCACAGGAATACAAAATTCATGAGCTGATTCAAATCAAAAAAAGAAAAGAAAGAGAAAGCAGGGAAGATCCATCTTATACCATGACCCTCATCTTGCTCTGTTCAAATAAAAAGCAACAATAATATACACAACACTCAAGAACAATTTGTTTAGGGATCCAAAGGAAGCAAAAACTATAGCAAGTTCTCATTAGAATAAGGTTGAGCAACTTGCCTTTTATGATTTGCCTCTAAATAAGGTTGAGTAAGTTGACTCGAGGGAGCCAGGATCACATCTCAAAATGCTGGAAGCCTCTTTCGCAAGACCAGCACGTCCTAGAAGGTCGATTAGACAGCCATAATGCATACAGGATCAAAATGCTTCATCTGAATTTTTCTTTATTGTAATTATTGCACAATCTGTTACTAAATTTAAGAATGCTGACAAAAACTTTAAAAGGTATACAACCCGTAACAAGAGACAACATTTTTTTCACTATGCCTAACAATTAAACATATATAATTTTTTTTTAAAAAAAAACCAAACAGATACTTCAAGCATTCTTTGGAGATTTTAATGCAGTTATCACCAATTAAAAAGAGTATAATTTTCAATTCCTTTGTAATCCCCCGTAATTTTGAACAATTATAATTATATTTTCTTAAAAATATATTGTGATTATTTTACAAAAACGATATATTTGTATTAAAATATAACAATTATGTTTAAATTATATCGTTTCCACTCAAAACATATTTTGCTTAAACATATTAATTTTATGATTACTTGATTTTATTTTATTTATCAAAAAAAAATAAAAAATCTTGGAATTTATCTATCTAAAACCTAGTTACAAAAGGATATTTTCCCTTACTCAAATAGCTTTCACGCCTATTCACTCTCCATTCATTCATTATTTCAAAAAAAAAAAAAAAAAAAAGAAAACGAGAGAGAAAAGGAGAGCCTGGTGCTGCGTTGCTGCTGCCTCGCTGCCACGTTGCTGCCCAGCCGCCGCTGCCACCTCGCCTGCCCAGCCGCCGCCGCTGCCCGGCGACCACCACCAGCCGCCTCAGTCGTCCTCCCTCTCTCCCTCTTATTTGTTTTCTCTTCCTTTCCTTGTTAATTCATGATAATATGATTAAATCTCAATATTACAATAAATTTTTATGCTATTGTTTAAGTATAAATTTCCATGAATTTGCTTATTCTATTATCTTGTTTTGTTGATTCTAACTAAAACATTAATTTTCAGATTTAATAAAGATTGAAATTAGGGCTTTAAATGTGGTTTTTGATAATTTGATGATTAATGGTTGTTTGTGATGTATTGAGTTGTATGAAATCAAAAGTTGAAAATTTTGAGGCTTTAAACAAAATTCAGATTGTATTAAGGGTTTGATGGATTTTAAATAATGTTTTTGATGAATTAAACTTGCTTATGAACTATTATATATGTACAGCTAGACTTGTCTTTTGCAAGTTCAATAAATTTCAATTTTTCATAAATATTTTTTGAAGCTATTAGTGTTGAAAATAATGGGTTTCACTTCAAACCAATGATTTAATATATTGTATTACTAGTATAAGATATATTTGGGTTGTTAAATGATTTTGAGTGAAAAGGAAAATTTTCAGATTTGTAACGAATTTAAAAAGGCTGAATTCATTATTGAAAAACTAGATTTTTATGATTTTTCAAGCTTAGGCTATAATATAATATTCATACTATCATGGGGTTTTATGAAGAATAAAACATGTTTTTAGTAACTTTTGAGGCACATTAAAACCACTTAGTATTGCTGTAAATTTAAAGTCAAGTGTGTTGATTCAAGTTTTATTTATATGATTAGGAGAAGACTTCGTAGAGGTCGATTTCTAGTGTTAAAGTGGCTTGTCGCTCGTTTTATTCAAGTACTACACTTGCGAAATCTTGGTCTTAAAGTTGTTTGAGGATGTTTGTTAATATAGAAGTATGAGTAGGAAACGTCTATGAAGTTGTTTGATAGTCACAAGCGAATTCTTTATTGGTATATTGGTTTATATTTGTGGAGATTGAGGAATATTGTGGAACGGATTATTCATGAGTGTGATTATGGAGGTTGACAACAGTCAATTGTCTCTACTTAATTATTCGGTCTATTGAGGTAATTTTAATATAATGATGGATATGGGTCAAGTAAAACTTGTCACCTGATGGTTTATAATACAGGAATGATTAAGTGGAGTCAAGTATCACTTGCTTCATGAGGTGAATTTTGATATATGGTTGGATTCAGTGGAGTTAAGTGTAACTTACTCCATGAGGTGATTTTATTACTCGTTCATGACTTAATGGTGAATTGAGTAAAGGGAAGTATTCAAGTCTAATGACGAGGTTATTTGGTTAAATAATTGGTATGTGTTGTGGTCTTGTTTGTGAGTCATATGAACTTGTCAATAATTAACGATTAAATAATAAAGTAGGATGAGCAATAAACTCTGGATTGGTGCACGTCTAGATATTGACAATCAGGGGTTGGGGTTGCGATCTTATTCGCTTCCTTCCGAGGCCGTTGATCAACGCGTCCCTCTTCAGGTTTTTCTTACTATTACTTTCGTTCTGGATATTTTAATATCTGATAGGGGTTAGTTGAGATCTCACTAGCTTCGGTGACGGAGTCGCGCCCGTTCACCATTTTGATGCTGCTTTCGACGGAGAGGCATGGGGGAATTGAACTGTGGCACCTAGTGTGTCTGGGATTGAACTGTGGCACCTCGTGTGTCTGGGATTTGGACAACCTTGTCTATGCCAAATCTAATCCAACTATAGTATAATATATTGAGTCAGGTATGGGAGTCGAGTAAATATTTTGCAGGTACAATCTAGTTATCAGAAGCTATTGATGTTTTGGGATTGTATTGTATTGGAGCAGCTGTATGTAATAAGYAGTGTTATATTGATCTGAGTTTGGGATCCGTTGTATAAGTATGATGTTGTTAAGTGGTTATGAACACCACAATTGGGTTTCCTTTTGTTTCTAAGCAGGTGTCGTAACTCGGTATGTCCAGTTTTTAGGGGAGATGCTGTCCATTTGTTTTCTGATATTCGTTATTTGTATGTACTCAGCTTTGCTGATTGTGTGCTTTGTGTTGTTTGTTGTCGTCCACACTTTCTTTCTCTTGGTGGACCTGTGATGATCCTTATTTCRTTTGGAAATTATGGGGAGCAGATTTCTCACAGGTTTGCAATAAAGTAACTAGGACTTGGACGGATGGTCTGAGTGGAGAGCCGAACGTATTTTAATAACTTACACRTTTTGTAGACTCTTCAGAACGTTTTGATATTTTGAGTTACTATGTTTTTAAAAAGGGGTTTTACCTTGGTTTGCAAATAAGGGCCGTAAAGGTTCCAACTTGTTAAACGAGTTTTTCCATGTTGGGAGTTAATATCTTGGTTTGAACTATTTTTGCTAACTTGAATTCCACTGAAAAAGGTTGTTTTGCCTAAACGTTTGAACACGTGGCAGTGACACGCCAATGGTTCTCCGTATTTTAGTTTATTTATTTCACAGGTAAAGGTGGAGAATTATTGGGGTGTTACATCCTTTGTGCATTCAAAACCATGAAAACCAATGCCTTTATAGGATGATACTCAAGGGAAAACAATAACTTGAAGGATAGCCAATTACAAAAAAAAATTGTATACAGAATTCCGATATTAACACATTACATAAATACTATGGAACTGTTCAGTTTGAGGGTTTCAAGAAAAGGAAATGAAACCAGACCCTTGATTTCATAAAATGTTGTTTGGCTAGCTATTGTCCCAAATTTCTTTTCCTGTTTTTTATTTTCAGTTTTCCCTAAAACCGTTACAGGTTCAGTAATCATACAAACAAACCAATACTGAAGATTACTAAATCAGGTGATTTATTCCAAAATAAACTTAAAAAAAAATACCAGAACAGAGAGATCAAAGGAACATTACAGTTTCTGGTCGTCGTCTCCTCGAGCTTCTTCAGGCAACCTGTAGTAGGCTTAGCTATATTGAACTGCAAATGTCAAAACTCGGAAAGAATAAGTAAAATCGAAAACCCTAAAACATCATTAATGCAAAAAAAATCAAATAAATTCAATCGAAATAAAAATAAGAATTTGATGAATCAACGAATGTGAAAAAAAACCCAAACTTTCATGATTTGTGAAGGAGAAATTTAGAAAAGCTGATTACTAAGAACACAGTGGTGTGGCGGTAGAGTAGCAGTAGTGGTGCGATTATAGAAGATAGGAAGCGAGAAGCGATAGTCAATGTACGAGAGCAGCGACGGTGTCTTGTGACAACCAACTCAGATCTGAGTGGTACGCCGATTGCTGTTTGGCGGCAATGTTGATAAGAGGTTGCGGTTGGAGCAGGGAAGAAGAACGATGATAGATACGAAGGGCATGGTGATGATTAAAGAGGAGAGATAAAGAGATGAAAGGCTAGAAGATGAGGATAATGACGGTGGTGCGGCGGTAGAGGTACAGCGACAAATAACAGTGGTGTATTGTGACTGGCAACTCAGATCTAAAGGGATGACGACGAGGTTGACTAGAGGCGGTGGTTGGAGAGAGAAGGATGGTGATGATCGGAACGAAGGGTATGGTGACGATTGAAGAGGAAAGGTAAGAAGAAGAGGAGAGAGAATGAGGTGATGTGAGGGTTAAGGTTTTTAGTTTTAATAACAGAGGACCAAATTACTTTGTGCATTATGTAAATGTGTTATGTGAAAGGAAAAAAAATAAAAATAAATAGACATATATGATGGGGTTTTGATAAAACCCTATCATATAATCAAACTTTATAATGGGGCTGCATAAAAACTCCATCATATAATTTTTTAAAGAAA
This sequence comes from Bassia scoparia, assembly GCA_008642245.1. Classification (NCBI taxonomy): domain Eukaryota; kingdom Viridiplantae; phylum Streptophyta; class Magnoliopsida; order Caryophyllales; family Amaranthaceae; genus Bassia; species Bassia scoparia. The sequence goes on along the minus strand of SNQN01002442.1, from coordinate 33,454 downwards.
ATTTGACCATTTTATGATGCGGTTTTATAAAACCCCGTCATATATGTCGCGTCATATAGTTATTTTTCTACTAGTGATAGTTTAATCTATTTCTAATTTATTATTATTGTGTGCATTTACTACTTGAAAAAATTTAGAGATAATGTATGTATTGCATTTATTGATTTGTTTTCATGAATAATCAACCTGTTATGATCAAATATCTAAATTAAATTAGATATAGTTGATTAGTGTTCTTAAACCTCGTTTAAAATCAAATATATTAACGTAGATAGTTTAAAAGGTTAGCTAGCTATGATTGATAACTAAGATAGAGTTGGTTAATTGAACTAGTTTATATAATGTTATTGGTATTTATATAATTCTATATTGAAATCAAAAGCGTACAAAATTACACCCAAAAAATATAATCTTTGAAATATTTCATGAGTTTATTTATGAAATTGAAATAATTCGATTATTATGAACGACCTATCAAGTTGAAATAAKTAGACTCGGGAATAAAAGAGAGACTTCAGTTAACCAGTTCAGTTATGGTTCCTATAAAAAATTTGATAAGGTTTGAATCATCATCTAACAATCTAATTTATAACTTTTGACATGGTTGGTATACTCTGCAGATAAGGTAAGATATTTGTATGATTATATGCATATGGAACTATGATAAAAATGAAAATCAGACAGGGTTTTAGGCACAAACTGACAATGTGATCTACACTTTGAGACATGGTTTATATGGTCTTAAGACAAGGTTACGAAAACAATATGCTCTAATTCTAATTGTACAATGATTGATAATTCTTAATCACTTTTCAACTCTAATCCTTCCTTATAGGATAGTCCCTCATATCGGGAACTCCATCACAATATCATAAAGGAAACTGTTACAAGTGGTATTAAACATCTTTTAGCCAAACAATGTAATTAAGTTAATGATTGCTATTAGAAACTTCATTCTAAGACTAATCAAACTAGACACTCTTACTTCTTCAATCATCATATTAAAGTAGACATTAAGATATCTACCAATAAATCAACTATAACCTACCATATCAGACATCTAATCTGCTCTTTCATATTAAATGTATGAAACTCTATCTTTATTAGATTGTTGATACAATCATCTGTCTCCTTAAGAGATGTATTGTCATAAAGCATCATAATAGTTAACTTCGATATCATATGGAGTTTAGTTTGATCTTATACGGAGTTGATTACTTAACATGTTATGCTCTATTAATTAACTTAGACAGAGTTGATTAGTTGACTTTGATATCGTATACTCATAACGCAATGACATTTATCTTATTCTCATAGCCGAATCCACTTTCAACCGATCAGAACTGGACAGGATCCTAATTCAATTGAATGGAATTCATCCGTTATCAACCAAAACCGAACCGAATATCGTATCAACTAAACTGGTTGAATCGATGCCAACCAAAAATGAATCACGATTCAACTGAATTGATCTGGATCCCTATCGATGCCAAGTTACCAACCAAATTCGAACCGAACTGAATCACGGCTCCACTGAGTTGAGCTGAACCGACATCAACCAAACTGAACTGAACTGAATTGGATTTTGCTTCAACCGAATTGAACTTAATTATTATCAACCAAAACTGAACTTAACTGAACAGAACTTCTATTTTAACTGTATTGAACTGAACTGTACTAAACTGAACTGTTTCAATTTGCCCAAAACTGAATTGAATTGAATTCAACTTGGTCAAATTGAATTGAACTGAACTGTTACCAACCGAAACTGAACTGAACTGAACTTAACTGTTTGTTTTCAACCATAACTAAAATGTTGAACCGAATTGACAGGCCTAATGATGGATAATAGTTTTTTAGAAAACCAATTTCTAGCTCGAGTGTTAGTTGACCTGAGTATCAAACTAAGTACCGAAGTACGTAGTATTTGAAATTGGTTATTTGACTTATATTGGCAGCCAATGAACTTTAACGGCAAAACCTTCTTAATAAATATGTATTAAAATCTAATTTAAATTTTCTCTATAAAGAGAACAAAGAAGTAAATTATGAACTCAACAAGTATTAAAAATGCCAATTTTAGAACTAGTATCTGGTGGATCTAAGTTTGTCTCCTAAATTTTAATACCCAGTTGAACCAATTTCAATTCCAAATCCTTTAAAAAAATGTCTTGATACCGGTTATGCTCACCCCTAATTTTGAGTATGAGATTTAATGGTGTAAACTACCAAATTAGTCAAAATTATTTTGAGACGAGTAATTTATAGTAATCACATTCTTGCTTGTATTAATATTATTTTGTCTAATTTGTATGTTTACACTATTAAATATCTTTCTTAAAATGCATGAAAATGAATTGTTATCATTAAAAAAATTGGAAGCATAAAAATTACACATTGACAAATATAATTTGGAAAATTTAGTGAAACAATGAGTATAAAGTATCAATGATCCATTATTGAGGAGCGAGGACATAAAGTCATAAACTTATCAAAATGACCCAAATCCTTCACAAAATAAACTTGCAAATGGAGAGGGGCCAATGGATGTTGTACGTGATGGATAGTGACGAACTAAAATGATCCAGTAGTGTATGGATTGAATTGTACCAATTTTAGGGCGAAGGCTTTTATCATGCGGGTCATGTCAAGTGGATTGTAATCAATTATAGACCAAGCATTGCTGATATCCGCTCTCCACACACCTCCAAATCCACGCTCTTCTTTTCACATACAAATCATAATATTGCGGTGTGTTATTAAAAGAATGAAACGTGAATTTGTTCAGTGGAATGCGATTATATTAGTTCCCTAAACCAAGATCTCTCTATCTGTGTAAATATATTTTTTTTAAAGAAAGTAATCTACATAAAATATTGACTCTTTCAGTTATTATTTTTATTTAATTTTATTGGACACAACTCTTTCAATTTATACAAGAACAATTATAGATAGTCTTTCTTCATTTTTCTTTACCACAAACAAATTAAAACCGTTTAACAAATGCTAAGCTTATTTTGTATCACTTTGGACTTTGGCTTATTATTTGGTAGTTATAAATATTTCTTGATACTTACAACCAGTTTGGTTATTGGTAATAAATTAGGGTAATGAAATGAATTTGTATATAAATATGTGAAGATGTATAGAAATATACATATAAAGATGTAACAATTAAAAATTATCTTATCAAAAAGAAAAAATTAGCAAGTATTCTTCATCCGAGGGAGTATAACTTTGCATGGCAGAAAAAAAAAATATATCACATATTCACAATAAATATCTGGAAGTGTAACAAATATTCCATATAAGTGAGGGTATACAAGGAACACCACTACACTCAACTATTCAAATTGTATCACTATGCTATGCTCGGGGTTTGCCATGACTGATTTGTGTCCTCTCACCTATTTTCTTGGTATGCTGTCTCTCGTACTCGAAACTGCATGTTTTTTCTGATCTCACAACGCAAATATGCCGTGGAGATCCTTTTGCGAACAAATATGAGTGCATGTAACCCTACTACAACACATATCGGCACCAAGTCTAAGCTTAGTTCACATAACACTCCTCCGGTTAGTTGTTGATCCCACTCTATACAGACAGTTGGTAGGTGTTGTGCTATATCTTGCATTTACTAGACCTGATATCTCTTATATTGTTTTGAGGATTGTTTATTCAAGCATGATCCTATTGAACAACGTTTACATGCGTTGAAACTCATTCTCAAGTACATCAAAGGTAATTTAGATTATTGCTTACATCTCTCTTTTAGTCTTGTCAACAGCCTTGCGACATATACTAATGCTAATCACGATAAGAATCTGCGCTATTAACGACAAATTTTACCGACTGTCACGAAAACAGTCGGTAAATGTCATATTACCGACCATTTTTTATAGGACGCAATTTACCGACCGTTTTTATAAATTTACCGACTGTTGATTATAATAGACGAAAATTATCGTCTATTTTTCATTTTTACCATACCGACCATTAGACGGTCGGTAATAGGGTCAAATATTTTAATTGACTTAGAAACAAAATTACCGACCGCCTACGTGGCATTACCGATCGTAGACGGTTGGTAAATGTATTTCTAAAAAAAATTAAAAAAAAATCAAAGTCGACCATAAGGTCGGTTTACGGAGTAATATACGGAGTACATTCAATTCGATCACTAACTTTCTCTCTCCTCTTTTTCTCCTCATTTCACTCCTCTTTCCTCATTTTACTCATCTATTCACTCTCTCTCCTAATTTCATTTCTCTCTCTCTCCTCTATTTACTCAATCTCCTCTTTCCTCACATTCCTCTTTCACGCCCTCCACGACAAACACCCCACCCCCACGGCCCCACCCGATGTAGCCATCGTCGTATCCCACGACAACCACCCCGCCACGACAACCTCCGTCGCGCAACCCTCGTGCTCTCACCAGTCGTCCTATCACCGCTAGTCCTCTCACGTCCTCTCTTCCTCAACCGCCTCGATCTCCTCCGTAGCTGCTCACTGTCCTCCTCAACTGCCTCTCCTCTTCGTTTTTATGGGTTAGTTCTACATTCTAATTTTATTTTTAGGTTTTTCTACTCAATTTTTTTAGGTTTTGTTTTCGGCTTTTAGGAGTTTTTTGGGGTTTTATTTTGGATCTAAGGTTTTCGTTTTTGTTTTTAGATCTGAGAGATTCCTTTGGTTTTTCTTCGATTTTGTTATAATGGTTTCGTTTTCTGTATAAAAATTTTTAGTTTGTTTCAGGTTTTTTGTTTTTTTTGCTTTAATTTTTTCATTTCGTTCGGTTTTTTTAGGTTTTTTTTTCCAATTGCTCAATTTTTCTTTGTGAATTTCAGATCTGAAATGTCGAGTTTTCCCTTCGTTTTCCGTCTGATTTTTTTCAATCTTTGGATTTTTTTTTTCCTTTCATTTTCTATTTTTCCTTTTTTTTTCAAATTTTTCGGTTTTCTTATTTATTGATTATTCCAGAATTTGTTTTGGATTTTCGTTTTCTTCTTTTTTATTATTATTTTCCTTTAGATGTGGGTTTCAATGATATTTCGATTTTTGGGGTTTTCGTTGAGTTTGATTTCGAAGTCTAGGGTTATTTTAGAATTGAATTTGATTTCAATTTTTGGGGTTTTTCTGTGATTGAATTTGATTTCAATTTTAGGGTTTTGTTTTAATTAATTTTGATTTCGAATTTTGTGAGCTTTTGATGTTTTGGGAATTTTCCATATTTCGAATTTTCTATTTTTTGAAAATTTTCCAGATTTTGGGATATTTTTTTTATTATCCATTTTTTTCAATTTTTTTGTTTTTGGTTATTTTCATTGAAAGCTTGATGTGTTTTCAGTTTCCAGATTTTTCGAAATTTTTCTGGTTTATTTTTGTGTTATTGATTTTCTGGGTTTATCCATTTTTTTATTTGTAGGTGTTAATTTTCAAATGACAGATGATATCCAAGCAAGTTTTTAGGATTAATAATTAACATTGAGATGTAAGATGTAATTTTTTGTGTTATCTTTTGACATTTTTGTTTAGATTATTAACTTTAGTTGTATACATTTTGTTTGTACATTGTTGGTTGTTTTATATAAATAATATCATGGATTCATAGTTTTTTTTATATATATTTATAGTATTAAAGTTTAGCCAATTTCTGTGGGAACAAATAAAAGTGAAAGCGTATGAGTAAAATGAAAGTTTTGGACAAATAAACAAATATTGCACCAATGCAAAAAAAAATATATTGTTCACAATTAGCGACCACCAACCACTACGTCAAAACGAGCTTTTTAAAGCGTTGGAAATGCTTATTAAAAGTGTTTCTATAAATGCTTTTAAATGGGGACGCTGGGAAAGAATTTAAAGCGCTTCTTATAAGAGCTTTCATTAAGTATACCGGTTTTAAAGGATTAAAAGCGTTTCTACTAAGCGTTGTAAATACTATACTTTGGCGCCAAAATTTTGGTAGTTGTTTCAAGTGTTTTAAAAGCGTTTTCTTCTGAAGCGCTTTAAATTGGTAGTTTGAAATTTAAAAAAAAAAATTACGCTTTGGCGAATTTTTTTAATTTAAAAACCTATAAATTGTACTCATATAAGAACCTATATCAAATACGATTCAACATGCAATTTACAATCTGATAATAAAAAATACTTACTTCATTAATATTACCAAAAATTCATACATAGAATTCAAATTTCTGGATAAAATTCAACTGATACAATTTTTTATTTAAAAAAAACAATTAAAAAAAACCAACACTTTAAGAACATACAAAAAAAGTCTAGCCACAATAATCATCAAAGATCAAACAAGGAGAAAAATCTGACGCCCCAATTCAACTCTCACTTCTTCAATTTCACGTTGCCCATAACTTAGAACATTGCAATAAAAAAATACTGCAAGAAAAATATTCATAATTAGTACACAACCAAAAATAAATTGACTAATAACTATATATATACCAAGTGAATTACATACATCTTCATGTATTTGGATTTGTCTATGCTCGACAATCTCTTTCATGAATCTCATGACAAAATAACCACAATCAACTAGATTTTGTTAACGAGGGCACTACACAATCAAGTAAACTACTATTAATCTGTAAATTATTTTCAAAAGATAAATTAATAAAGAAAGATGATAATCACGAAGTCATCAGCAAATGATTCTAGCAATCAAGTAACTTGGGAACTATATATTGGTGCATCTTGAAGAGAAATACTACGGTATAGTCTATCAATTAGATGATAATCCAAACACACTACACTAGTAAATATAATAATTGACCATCTAAAGACTTGAAAATGGCTTAGGAAATGCTATATTGACTACAATATAACCACTTAGCAGTTCTAAATAATATAGTTGACCACGGAAATCAACTATATAGACATCATAATTGAAGGTAGCCAATTCAAAAACTCATTTCTATACTCCTTTTTCTTTTCATTTTTTTTAATAAATATAGAGAATGCACTCTACCATTCTACCACTAACTTAGAGCAACTCAAATACAAAAAGAATAAAAACATCAGCAAAACAGAAGATGCAGGTCATACATGACAAAGCTAGATAGAACATGCATAAACAAAAACAAAAAGTAAGTGATAAAATACCAGCAAAAACAAGAGCAAAGTGAGTGCTCTACACTTAATTTGAGCAAATGTCTACAAGACAAAAGAAACCATATGCTAACTAATAGACATTGAAAACAAAAATTGAATGAGGAGACTCTCTCACGCTTCCCCTTTCTCTCTCTAATTTCCAATCACTTTTCTGGTGATAGCCATGGCGCGGAATAAGAGGGCGAGAAGGACCTTGTAGAGGGAGATCGCACGAGCTTCAAACGCCTCTCAACAACTTCAATCGGTGGCGAGTGATGGTGAGTCGCAGATCTCAGAGGGATGCCCTAACTTGCATGAGGTGGTTACGCCTCGTTCCACGGTGAAGGTATTGCAGAATCGATCTGTTCTTCGTGCCAATTTCTCGGACTCGCTTCAATCTATTCACACAAAGCAGCCTAGGTCGCGAATTAATTGGAGTGAGGAGGTAGAAGGCAACCCTAGCCATTCTACTGCTCGTCCTTCTGATTTGTCTTATAGACCTATTATTGCCGGTGCTTTGCCGGTGGTGGGTGTGGGTACTGTTCATGCTGTGGTGGCTGGTTTTGTTACGAATCCCACTGCAGTTGCTCCGCCTCTTTTGGCTACTTCTTCCAGGACTATGCGTGAGGTTGCTTTCCCTTTAATTGAATCGAATATTGTTAAAATTGATGCTGTTGACATTAGTTCTGAGATTGATTATTGGGATTTATCTATTGTTTGTTTTGTTTTGGGGTCCAATCCCCCTTTTTTGGTCTTTGAGGGCTTTATTAAGCGTGTGTGGAAGGATTGTGGAGTTGATAAGATTGCTGCCATTTCGAAAGGAGTGTTCATTGTTTGCTTCCATTTATGTGAGGATTGTGAGAAGGTTTTGGCTAATGATAGACCTTTTTTTTTGACAAAAAGCCTGTTATTCTTAAACCTTGGATGTCAGATTGTGACTATAGTACTAATGATGTGAAGTCTGTGCCTATTTGAGTGAATCTACGATTGCCTTTTAAATATTGGGGATTTCATKTGTTGGAGAAGATCACTCACTCTATAAGTTCTCTTCTTAAGGTTGACAAAGCCACTGAACAAAGGGATAGATTGCAATATGCTCGTTGCTTGATTGAGGTTAAAGTGGGTTCTCATTTCCCTGATGAATTGTCTTTTATCAATGAGCATGATACTCTCACTTTGGTGCCTGTGGAATATCAATGGAAACCAGTTCAATGTCAGAAGTACAAGCGTTTTGGGCATGATGTGGATCACTGTAGGCTTAAAGGGAAGTAAGTTTGGCAACCTAAGGCTATGCCTGCAACTGTCATAGCTTCTCCAAAGGCTCAAATTCAGGAGAATGTTGTGGTACCTCCTCCTATTCCCGAGGATGCTCGGCTTCCTGTTATTGATGCGGATGGTTTTCAACCTGTAACTAAGCCTGCTAGGATGAGTCTTGCTAAACCTAGTGGTGCCCTTCTTGATTCTAGATTTAAGGTCTTAACTAGGCCTAATGGTGATGTTATCTGTTCCAATGATGTTTTATCCGTTGTTGATGCTAATATGGTTGAGATTGTTGCTAGTGGGGTTGCTGATGACCCCCCTCCTAATGGATAGAATGCTTGTGTGGAATGTGAGGGGGGCAAATGATATTAACAAACATAAGGCTATTAAGAATTTTCTGAATAGTCAGCATGTTAGTTTCGTTGCCCTTCTCGAGACGAAGGTTAAGCCTAGCTAGTAAGATGGGTAGCCTTTATCTATCTCAATCTTTTTAATGGCTGGTGCTTTTCGTCAAATGTTTTTGTGGCTTGTTCGGGGAGAGTTGTACTTGCTTGGAACCCGTTGACTTTTGATGTCAATATTTTGGAGATGTCCGCTCGGTGGATTCTTTGTTTTGTGACGCCTAAGGGTGGATTAGATACTTTTTTCTATTTTGTCAAATATGCTTTTAATGATAGGGATCAGAGGGATAAATTGTGGGCGGATGTGAGAGTTGTTGGCCCAAAAATCAAGGGGCCTTGGGTTCTCATGGGTGATCTGAATTGTGTTTTGAATGTTGATGAACGGATTGGCTCTCCTGTGCGACAATCTGAGTTGTTTGCTGTTGGATCTTGTTTGGAGGTTTGTGGGTTATTCGATGTTCCTGGTATTGGCCAATTCTATACTTGGAGTAACAAACAGGATGGTGATGCTAGGGTTTGCTGCAAGCTTGATTGAGTGATGATTAATGAAGCATGGCTTGATTTGTTTCCTACTACTTCTGGTGCTTTTTTAAATGAATCAGTCTTTGATCATTGTCCTGTTGTTTTGACGGTTGGGGACACTTTGGTTAGGCAGAAACCTTTCAAATACTTTAGAATGTGGTCTTCTACTATTAATTTTGCTCAAATGCTTACACAATGGTGGGGTCATTCAGTTGAAGGTTGTCTCATGTTTCAGGTTGTCCAAAGATTAAAACGAGTCAAGAGTGGTCTCAAACGGTTGAACCAATCTAGTTTTTATGATTTGCAGGCTCGAGAAAATAAGGCTTGGCGTGATCTCATGCAAGCCCAAAATGCTTTACATGATCAGCCTAGGGATGCCACTTTGATTAATAAGGAGAAGCTAGCACATCAGGAGTACTTGCAGGCACATAGGACTCATTTGAGTTTTTTGAGACAAAAAGCAAAGGTAGCATGGTCAAAAGATGGTGATGGTAATACTGCCTTGTTCCACAGAGCAACTAAAAAGAGGCGACTCCAGAATAATATTCATGCTATTCATGACATGGTTGGGGTTCTGCGGGATTCTCCAAATGACATTGTGCAGGCTTTCTTACAATATTACCAGGTTTTGCTTTGGAGTTCTTTGGAGCAGAGGGCGCCTGTGAACATGGAGATTGTGCGTTGTGGTCCTTTACTCACAGATAACATGAAAGGCTGTTAAATGCTGATTACACTGATGAGGAGATTAAACAAGCTATGTTTTCTATTAATGGGGATAAGGCACCTGGTCCTGATGGTTTTGGGCCTTTTGGCTCTCATTTTTTCAAGGATAATTGGAGTATGGTAGGTAAGGATGTTATATCGACTGTGAAACAGTAGTGTCTTCAACATGGGAAGGTTTTGAAGCAACACAATGCTACCTTTATTACTCTTTTCCCCAAAGTTTCTTACCCTTTTGATGTCACGGAGTTCAGGCCTATTTCCTGTTGTAATGTGCTTTATAAGTGCATTTCTAGGGTGTTTTGTGGAAGGCTTAAGTTGCTTCTTCCTGATATCATTGCTGAGTACCAGGGGGCTTTTGTTAGTGGTAGGTTATTATTCACACTTTCCTTCTGTGCCAAGACTAGGTCAAACACTATGGTAGGGGCTCTGTTAGGCCAAGTTGCCTTATGAAGCTGGACTTGTGCAAAGCTTATGATACAGTGGAGTGGGATTTTCTACGGGAACTGCTTTCTTGTCTGGGCTTTCCTACCCATTTCTCTCGCTCATTATGCAATGTGTGTCTTCTCCTATGGATTCATTGGTTATTAATGGCTCTCCTCATGGTTTCTTCTCACCTAAAAGGGGCTTGAGGCAGGGCGACCCCCGCTCTCCTCTTTTTTTTTTGTTGTGCTGATGGACTATCTTTCTCGGGTAATGAAACACATGGTGGCCAACACCAATTATCAGTTTCATCCTAGATGCAGGCTTATTAAGCTCACCCATTTCTCTTTTGCTGATGATCTGATTTTGTGTAGTAAAGGGGATATGGAGTCCATTAATGCTGTCATGGCTGCTTTTAAAGTTTTCTCTGATTCTTCTGGTCTTAAGGCTAATTTTAACAAATCGGATATTTATTGTAGAGGTATGTAGACAGAGCTCCGTGAGGCTGTTATTGTCAGAACTGGTTTTACTCTTGGTTTCCTTCCTTTCAAGTACTTAGGGGTCCCATTTCTTCTAAGAAGCCTGGTGTAAAGGACTGTGAGGTGCTTGTGGAGAAGATGACCTCTAGGATCCGATGTTGGAGTTCACGACATATTTCCTTTGTTGGTAGAGTTCAGCTTATTAATTCAGTGTTGCTGACAATCCATTTATACTGGTCCCATGTATTTCTTTTACCACAGGCAATCATTCATGCTATTGAGAGGATCTGTCGAGCTTATTTGTGGCAAGGTACTTGTTTTCTTACCAAGGCAGGCTCAGTTAGATGGGAGGAGGTGTGTAAACCTATTCAAATGGGTGGCCTAGGCATTAAAAATATTGTGTGGAATATTTGTAACATAGCTAGGCATGTTTGGGCTATAGCACACAAAAAAGACAACTTGTGGATAAAAAGGGTCCACTCTGTATATTAAACAGCGAAGTTGGTGGGATTATCAATGTCCCATGGATTACAGCTGGGTGTAGAGGAAGATCTGCAAGGTCAAGGATCTGATTGGGAGACAGGGTTTGCAGAATGAGCTTATGAACATGACACATTTTTCTGTTTCTACTTTGTACCAGAAGATGGAGCCACTGGCTGAGCGAGTTCATTGGTGTGCTTTTGTTTGGAATAGGCTCACTGTTCCTAAGCACAGGTTTATAGCTTGGTTGGTCATGAGGGATCGGCTGAAAACTAGGGTGCGTTTGATGCATTTGAATGTTGCTGTTGATGATGATGCTTGTATTTTATGTCAGGATCAATGTGAATCTCTGGCTCATTTGTTTTTTGGTTGTCTTGTGAGTCGTTTGGTATGGGATAAGATCAGACAATGGATGCCTGGGTGTTTCTACAATACCTATGTGCTATGTTTCCAGTTTCAAGAAAGTGCAGCGAAGCTCGAAAACAAAATTTCAAAAAGCCTTTTGTTATACTGTTATTAGTGCTTCAATGTATTTGATTTGGAGAGCTAGGAATAGCTTGTTGTGGTCCCATACAGTGATCAATTGCGATGCTTTGTATAATCAGATTAAGGAAATTATTGTATCCAGAGTTCGGGGTGTTCTCCCTTCTAGAATTTCTCGGAGGGATCAGGCTTGGTTTGATAATGTTGCTATGTAATTAGTGTGTTTGCTTAGTCTAGGTCTCTTAAGGGGTGCCAACCTAGTTGGGATGCCTTGATTTCTTGGACTATTTAGGTTGTATTGTTTCTTGTGCTAATTGGATTTTATTTTACTTAGCAAAAAAAAAAAAAAAAACTAATAGACATTGAGTCATTCATATAAGGAAGTATGTCAGCCTATTTCTCCAACGTTCTCTAGCATGACAACAATAATCATCAGGCATAAGGGTCTAGGGACAAAACATGTAACAGAAAACATACCTAAAAAAATTGAACTAGCTCCAACAATCATTAATAATATAACTTGAAAAGTTGATTTTTATCAAAACCAAAAGATGCCATCAGCCCATCACGTAGTATTGCAAAAATGAATATAGATATATCAAACCTCTCAAGCCTATTGCCTAAATCTCAATCACAAGCACACTTTGTCACTTTTACACATAGAATGATACAATAAAGAAGAAGTTGATCTTTTAGGATCCAGTAAAGAAGATGTACATACAGAAAGAGAATTTTAAAAAAAATCAATTCCTTCATCCTAAATCAAAGTTTCATACTTGACCTAGTGTTGTCACCATAAAATTTTACACCAGCCTTTTCAAGTCAATTTTCCCATAATTTTTCATTCTCCATACCGACATTTTCTCTTAATTTTTTCTCAATACACTGTTTTAGGTGTGAAGGGATTTTAAAAATGCAGTAGATTTAGGGATGGAGGGTTTACAAGCATATTTTAGTACCAATATACTGATAATCTAGATAGACAAACCTAGTACTGGAAAGTTTTGCTGCAAGAGGTGATCCCATATTCCGAGTTATAGCACAGAGAGTTTCTGCAGCATTAGCCTGAACCTCGGGTGGGCACTGAACCATTGAAAAAGAACAAGATTAAATTAGAAGGAACCAAACAGCCAAAAGCACAATAACTTGTATCTACTACTAGAAATTACCGCCTTTCTTTTTCATCTTCAAAAATTAAATTTCAAGAAAAATAAATAAATAACATACTCAACTTCAAGTAAAGGCCAATAAGTTGCAAACATTCCACGTGCATGCGAGTGAATCTAGAACTAGGTACTGGATAAGGTATCTTTAGCTCACTTAATCATCTTTCCAAGATTCACAATTGAGCAAAAAATATACCCACGGTCCACGGATGTACCTACCTCTGTGTACACTAAGGTGCAAAATTAAATTTGTAAATAAGTGAAGATTGGCTGAAATTTGTAAACCACTCCAGAAATACTGAAAGTGTAGGCAGAAAAGAAATGAAAAAACCGAAAAAAAAAGAAGAATTGAGACAAAATTCAACTCAAAATCAGATGACTTTTTAACAAAGATAAGGTAAAGAATATCAAACAAAATTCAACAGAAAATTGAAACATGAAACAAACCAAAAAAAATATAGAACCACAAGTTATATCAAGAACAAAGAATTACAAGTAACCAACAACATAATTCGAGTCCCAATTAGAACACAAAATGAGCCCTAATTCAAACATTAATTCAAGTCATAATTCAACMAAAATAATCCACTTCAAAAAAATAAGAGGAAGAAGAGACACTGACACATGAAAGAGCTGCCAATTAGGGCGAGACTGTTGGATCGACTGAACAATACAAGAGGGGGGGTGAATTGTATTGTAGGGAACTTAAGTAATTTTCRCGRAATTAAAAGAACTTAAGCAAAAGAAACTTGAGACAAGAAGTTTTCCAAACACAGAAACTCTCGAGACAAACGCCAAGAGAGGAAAAACTGTGGCCTGATGCAACACAGGACTTCGTCTTAATTATAAAGGATGCAACACCTATTACAATCTAAGACCAACCCCACTGTTGGTTACCTTCTTACTCTCGATTTCTCTGAAATCCCTCGGTTGACACACAACCCCTCGCTTCAATACGCAGAAAGAAGCACTTTTTACAACTCAATGAAAAACCTAAAAGCTTVGCAACAATGTGAAATAAAGCTCTGATTGATTTCTTTGCTCTAAGTGTTGTATTCTTTTTCTTTCTGATTTAGTAGTATTTATAGTGTATTTATTTTGCGTGAAATCTAATCAGACAGTCCATTACCACATTACTTCCTATTTTGTAGGAGTGGTGCTGAGTAGTGGAACTTGCCATGCAAACCTTTAACACACGATCAATATTCAACATATTTGTCCGTTCAACTAACTCCTAAAAATACTCCACTAATAGTTTGATAGTAAATCAGTTAGCACACGTTTACTTAATAAACTAATTCCTTATTTTTAGGAAATGCCTTTTTTTTCATCAAACAATTTTCTAAAATCCGAAAGATATATTTCAAAGATAAAACCATTTATTTTTCAGAAGATATAATATAAAGTTTTTAAGAAATATCTAACAGAAATTTCATCTTTAATATTTTATAAAAAGATTTTGTTTTATTAAACCATATTTACAATTAATCCTAGGTTTTATTTAGAGTTTATCTTTTTATAAAATAACGGATAAAAATCCTTTAATAGATTAAATCACCAACTTAATATTATTTCCTTTTTATCCTATGAGCAAATACTTCACATATTAATACCAAGCTGTACAATAAACCTAGAACCCTAAATCTACTGTACCAATGTCGAGTCTTGTTTWTCAWGSAACTCAACCTTCCTTGGTTTGAACTTCTTCCTTGAGTTCCTTCACAGCTTCCAAAGAATCACCGGAACTCCTTCCTTCTCCTAAGGATGTCCTAGCACCATTAAGAATCCTTGAAACCTGGAATCTTTAATCACAACACTAAACACACACGATTAGATAAAGATACAAAGAGTTTGCCTTCTTGGTTTGGAGTGCCATTCATCAAAACTTAGGGTTCAACAGAGACAGAGTGAGCGATTGGCGTCGCAACGTCTAGCATGGTCGGCACCGTCTGTTGTTCGATGTGGCTGTCATCTGAGGTGGCCGCTGCCCGTTGTGGCAGCAGCTAGCAACAACATGAAACCACGGTTTGAGTGAGGGTTGTGAGTGAAAATGAAACTTCCTAATTTGACGATTCAAGGCTCTAAATTGCAAGAAAGTTGTTAGAAATCGCTTATTAAACCTCCAAGAAAGGTTATTAAAGCATCAAATCAAACAAATAAGCATGTAAATCAAAACCCCCAATTTCCAGGATTCTTGGAAAATTTCAGAAATTTTGTGTTTTTGAGTTGACTTTTCGAATTTTTGGTTCATTTTGGGGTTTTAGAACAAATTTTCGAGTGGTTTTTGGTATGATTTTGATGAAATTGAGTGATGGTTTGAGGTGAATTCGAAGTGAGATGGTGAGTTTAAGAGAGCAACTTGTGTGCGAGTGATCGTCTGATCGAGCATGCTGTGAGGATGAGAGAACATAGGAAAAAAAACTTTAAATCTAAAATTCTTTTTTTCGAGGAAAATAATCTAAAATTCTATTGAATTGAAAGCTCATTATTAAAAGTGTTTTTGTAAAACACTGTCTTTTTAAGGTAATAAAAGCGTTTATTTAAAAACCGCTTTCAATAACAATGAAATTACAGCGTTTTTTTTCCAAAAACGCTTTAAAAACATATTAATTAAAGCGCTTTTAGAAAAACGCTTTCATTTGAAAGCTTTAAAAAGCTAAATCTGGCGTAGTTAACGGTCGCAAATCTGTAATATTACCGACTGTTTGGCGGTTGGTAGTTTGCGACCGTCAACAAACGGTTGGTGCTTTCCGTCTGTTTTAAACCGTCGGAGATCACCGTCTGTTCTTCGAGACGGTCGGTAATAGCGGTCGGTAAAATTTTACCGACCGCTCAACGATCGGTAAAGCCTTTTTTTACCGATTAAGTATATACCGACTGTCAGTTACCGACAGTTTACGGTCGGTAAAAGGTTTACCGACCGCTTCCGCGTTGTTAGCGACCGTTTTTGATTTGTTTTGGACGGTCGGTACTAATGTCACGCCCCGACTTTTATCCGTTTAATTAAATTGATTTAACCTAAATCTAGCAGCGGAATCCTGGATTAGTCGGAGCGGGACATGCCGCGTTTCTCATTGGAGAAACGCNCAATAAACCTAGAACCCTAAATCTACTGTACCAATGTCGAGTCTTGTTTTTCAAGGAACTCAACCTTCCTTGGTTTGAACTTCTTCCTTGAGTTCCTTCACAGCTTCCAAAGAATCACCGGAACTCCTTCCTTCTCCTAAGGATGTCCTAGCTCCATTAAGAATCCTTGAAACCTGGAATCTTTAATCACAACACTAAACACACACGATTAAATAAAGATACATAGAGTTTGCCTTCTTGGTTTGGAGTGCCATTCATCAAAACTTAGGGTTCAACAATATTCCCCCTTTTTGATGAATGCCAAACCAAGCAAACTCTTTAAATCAATAAGGATAAAAAAAATCATCATTAGTGTGTTAGTGCATAAATAGCCAATTAATTACAAGATATATAAGAGAAACAAAACAAAGAATAAGCACCCTTATTTATACAGACACCTTCCACAGACTTCCTCACCTTCTCTCCCTCAATGATTTCTTCATAAGCACCCTTTAAATAATCACTAAACCCATCATTAGGCACAACAAAAGCTTCACTTAGGTCAGCAGCATCAAATTCAATTTTCTTATTTTTAATTTTTGTAGAAATCACACCATCTTCATTCTTAAAMGTCTCAACAAATTTATCCATAATTGTATAACACATAACATTATGATAACAAGTACCAAAGAGATCACACCAACCTTGAAATTCAAGAATTTCGAGTAGTTGAGTGAACTTACTCGCCTTACACCATTCGAGATTCACAACCATTCCCATCATCAAGTTCGAATAGCGATTCTCGATTCGAGTGCGCACCAGTGATTTGCCACTCATGGGAATTGGTTCGSCCAACTCTTCCCATTCCTCCTCAATTTCCTCCGGCTTCCTTTTCTTCGAAATCTCAGTTTGATGCTCAGAACGAGAGGGTTTTGGTGAAGGAGAAATATCCATGGGTGAGAATTGAAGTTTTTGCGGTGTTTTCGAATTTTTGGTGAAGAGTGGTGATGAAAAAGTGAAGTTTGAATTTTGATCTTGCATGTTAAGTAAYGGGGTTAAATGAATGGAGTGAAACGAGTGGTAGAAGTAAAGGAGATGAATGTGTGGACGGTCAAAAYTTAAGGRAGTATTAAKWAATAGTCMGTAACTTTATTAACTTGARGCAGTTGATTTGACAACTATAGACCGATACTTATATGTGCATTGAACAATGAGATTGCTTGCATTCGGTTGAGATTATCTAGGAATTTTGATACTCGAATGCAATACAGCTAATTTGGAAATATTTTTGGGATTTTTATTTTTGAATTTAGCTGTATAGAATTAATGAAAAATAATATAGAAAATAAAATTAAAGATGTGTTTTGTGTTTAGATAATTTTGGACGTGAACTATTGAACAAAACAACTTGGGCTTTATATTTTATTAGATTACACAATATTGCATGCTTCAACTAATACATGTGATTTCATATTAACACACACAGAATACACATGCACTACTTGGAGTAATGTTATTCACATAAGAATTGTGCATGAGACATATATATATACATGATGTTTAGGATCATACCTTCGGAGGGTTGATGGCATTCCACTTAGGATAGTTGAATCATCCCAAGTTCCATACGCATCCTCTCAAATCTGTCCTTTGCTAATGGCTTTGTCAAAATGTCAGCTATTTGATTTTCAGTTTCACAAAAGTCAATTTTGATCAAACCTTTCTCAACATAATCCTTTAAAAAATGATGTCTAATATGTATATGCTTGACTTTGGAATGATGAACTGGATCTTTAGAAATACATATGGCACTAATATTATCACAATAGATTGGGATACAGTCATACCTCATACCATAGTCTCTTACTTGTTGTTTGATCCAGAGAACTTAGAACAACATGCAGCAGCAGCAACATATTCAACTTCAGCAGTAGATAGGGCTACAGTGTTCTGTTTCTTTGATACCCAAGAAACAAGACAAGAACCAAGGAACTGGACTGTTCCAGAAGTACTTTTCCTGTTTACTAAATCTCCTGCATAGTCAGCATHAGTAAATCCTTTCAAGTCAAAAGTATCACTTCTTGGATAGAAGAGACACATATTCTCTGTTCCTTTTACATATCTAAATATTCTTTTAACAGCCATAAGGTGTGATTCTTTAGGGTTAGATTGAAATCTTGCACTCACACCTACACTGAAAGAAATATCAGGTCTACTAGCAGTTAAGTAGAGAAGAGAACCGATCATACCTCTATACTTTTTCTGATCTACAACAATACCTTGTGGATCTTCATCCAGTCTAGTACCAACTCCCATTGGAGTGTGATTGGTTTTGACTTGATCGAATTTATAATATTTCATAAGTTCCTTAATAATATTTTTGTTGATGAATTTGAGTCCCCCCTCTCAGTTGTTTTATTTTGCAAACCAAGAAAGAAGTTTAACCCATCATACTCATTTCAAATCACCACTCATAAAGTCAAGCAAATACTTACACAGTTTCTCATAGTAGCACCAAAAAATAATGTTCATCAACATATATTGCAATGAGTCAATAGGTCAGTTCCTTCAAGCTTTCAAAAACATGTTTTATCAACTTTCCTCTTTGAAGGAATTTGTAAAAGAGTAAATTTGAAGGTCTTCATACCAAGCCCTAGTTGCTTGCTTTAGCCCCATAGAGACTTTCAAGCTTGGTAAACATGATTTGGAAATTGTTCATTTTCAAAAGCCAGGAGGGTGTTCAACATAAACTTCCTCCTGTAAATAACACATTTAGAAAAGCACATTTAACATCCATTTGATATAGTTTGAAACATAAAAGATGCAAAAAGCAATAAGATCGAAAGCTTCTAACCTTGCTACAGGTGCAAAAAAGTTTCTTCAAAAATCTTACCTTCTTGTGATTAATCCTTTTACAACTAGTTTAGACTTGTCCTTATAATAGTTACCATATTCATCTAGTTTGTTCCAAAAACCATTTTAAGTCCAATTAGTTCTTGTTTAGGGTAAGAGTTCAAGATGCCATACCTGTTCCTTTCGAATTCATTAACTCATCTTTGCATGGCAACTTACCCAATCAGCATCTTTAGAGAGCTTCTTCATGGTTCATTGGTCAACAATGGATAGGAAAGCATGGAATGCACATAAGTTCTTAATTGACCACTTGTCTGAGTTCTTTAATATATCACTTATGATTAGATCAGTAGGATGACTTCTGGTGTTTCGATGGCTTTGGGCCCGAAATCTTTTACTGAACTCAGTTCTCTCTTGTGCTTCGCTTGAGTTCTTCAGTCATTCTATCAACATGCCATTCAGTCCTTCTGCTTTCACTTCAGGAATGAGAACTTCTAGATACTGCTGCTCACCTCCTGAGTGAGCATTGGAACTTTGGAATGCATGCTGCTCTTCATGCTGGATCATCTTTCCCTGATGCCTTGCTATGCATCAGAATAGCCAAGGAAACACAGCTTCATCACCTTCGCTCATCAAACTTACCTAAGTTTTTACCATTTTATCGGACAAAAACACTACAACCAAATGTTACTGAGTGAGATATGTTAGGTTCGTCCTTTTAAGCAGTTCATATGGTGTTTTATTAACAATAGGTCTTAGCATTACACGATTGATTATATAGCATGCAGTATTAATGGCTTCTGCCCAGAAGTTCCTTGCAAGACCACTGGCAATTAACATGGTTCTAGCCATGTCCTCCAAAGTCCTGTTCTTCCTTTCCACAACTCCATTTTGTTGTGGAGTGCGTGGGGCAGAAAAGTTATGATTCATACCTGTTTCCCTGCAAAACTCATCAAACTTGTAATTTTCAAATTCAGTTCCATGATCAGACCTAATATGAACAATTTGAAATCCACTTGATTTCTGGACTCTCTTAGCAAAGGCTACAAACTCATCAAAAGTTTCATTTTTACTAGCTAAGAAAATCACCCAAGTAAATCTTGAATAATCATCTACAATAACCAAGACATACTGTTTACCACTTCTACTTTGAATTCTCATTGGGCCACAAAGGTCCATATGAATCAGTTCTAATGGTTGCTTAGTTGTTATCATGTTTTAACTTTGGAAGGATGACCTAATTTGTTTCCCCCTTACACAAGCATTGCATATGTACTCAGCAGGGAACTTGACACTTGGAAGTCCAATTACCGAGTTCTTTGAGTGCATCTTGTTTATGTGAGAGAAACTTGCATGACCAAATCTTTTGTGTCATATTAAGGCATCATCCTCGATCACACTAAGATATGGTAGGTTGTTCCTAGGGACAGTGTTGAGATCCACTGTATAAGTGTTCTCTCTCCTGTTCCCTTGAAGAACAATTAGTCCAGTGTGGTTGTTGATGATATTACAATTTTCACTAGTAAATTTAACTGTGTTTCCCTTATCACAAAATTATGAAATACTTAGCAGATTATGTTTTAAACCCTCGACTAAAAATACATTATCAATACAGTGTGAACTGGACTTACCAACTTTACCTTTGGCTAGGATATCACCTTTCATATTATCTCCGAAAGTCACAGTTCCACCTTCATAGGCTTCTAGTGAGAGAAACTTATATTTGTCTCCTGTCATGTGCTTGGAACAACCACTGTCGAGGTACCATGTGTTGTTCCCCCTCACTAGAACCTGCAAAAGAACTTAAGGATTAGTACGAGGAACCCTGGTTTCCTCGGGTTCCTTTGAAGAAGAGGAAGAACTATCATTTTGTTTCTTCACCTAGATTTGTTTTATATTACTTTTATAAGCAGTTTGTTTCTTGATACAATTAGACACGTAGTGACCAGTTTTACCACAGAAAGTACAAACTTTACTACTAGGCAAATCAACATATTTCTTCTTCTTACCTTTTTGCTTAGAATGCATATAGCCTAAGCCTTCAGTTCTTTTCACTTGAGCTTCTTCAATCCATTTAGGTACAGAATATTGACTTATATCTCTATTTTTTCTGGCGTCAAGTTCCTTCTCAAGTTTTGCTTTTTCAACCTTGAGTTCCTCAAGATTTCTCTTGAGTTCCTCAAATTCTTTTATAAATTTGCTTGATGAGGAACTTGCGTCTTTAAGGTCAATATTCATTAATTTATATTGAGATACTTCAATACCAAGCATAATGTTTTCTTGTTTGAGTTTTTCAACGAGTTCCTTCAGTAGGAGGTTCTTGTCGAACAACTCAAAGAATCTATTTTGAACATCAGTTCTATGATTCTCTATCCAGGAACAATGATCTTTATAAGCTTTTAAGGCACTTTCAGATTGATTAAGACTTTTGGTGACATACCTCCAGTCTTCATCATATTCGATTATAAGATCAATTAGGTATTGTTTAGAGTATGTAAGTAGCTTCTTAGGATTAGGATATACCTCTTTTTCTTTGGATCCATCATCATTTTTGGCCATAAGACAGAGATGAGCAGTTTCATCCTCAGGGGACTCTTCGTCTTTTTCACTATCAGATTCTCCCCATGCAACGATCATGGCCTTCCTGATATCTGACTTGTTGAAGTTTCTAGCACTCTTGCCATTGTACTTCATCTTACCCTTTTCCTTGTCTTGGTTCAGGGGACAGTTCTTTACCCAATGATCAGTTGCACCACATCTATGGCATGGCTGATCAATCTTTGGAGTTCCTGTCTTTTTGACAAAGTTCTTAGAGTATTTGTTAGATTTGAACATTTTCTTTAATTTTCTTACCAGCATGGCAGCATCATCTTCATCAACCTCAGATTCCTTAGCCTTCAAAGCCAAGTTCTTACCTTTGTTAAGTTCGCTTGAACTAGCTCCAATGTGCAACTCATGAGTCATGAGAGATCCAACTAGTTGTTCGATATTGAACTTGTTGAAGTCTTTGGTTTCCTGGAGTGCAGTTACTTTGGCCCTCCATCTTTCATCTTGAGGAAGACTTCGAAGAATCTTCCTAACCTGTTCATCAGTAGGAATATGCTTGCCAAGAAAAACTAATTCATTAGTAATATTTCTGAATCTAGTGAACATATTCTGAATAGTTTCTTTTGGTTCCATTTCAAAGCGTTCGTACTTAGACATCAGTAAGTCTATTTTAGAGCGCTTAACCTCATTTGTTCCTTCATGAGTTACTTCTAACAAATCCCATATCTCCTTTGCACTCTTGCAACCCATGACACGATTGTGTTCATGGGGTCCAAGACCACAATGGAGAATTTTAACAGCAAGTGCATTAAGCTCTAATTTATCAAAGTGTTCTTTCTCAAATTCAGACATAGGTTTAGAAACTACCTCATTATCGACGGTTTTGGTGAATTCAAAATCACCAACCTCAATGACTCTCCATACCTGGTAGTTTTCAGCCTTGATGAAAATCTCCATTCTATTCTTCCAGTATGAATAGAATTTCCCATTGAACATGGGAGGACGTTGAGTAGAATATCCTTCTTCCAGTTTCTCGCGTTGATTCATCTTTCCAGCTAGCTCTTCACGTTCAGTTCCTCTCAGGGTTTCCTGTCTTCTACAAGGAACTCAAGCTCTGATACCAATTGTTGGATCGACTGAACAATACAAGAGGGGGGTGAATTGTATTGTAGGGAACTTAAGTAATTTTCGCGGAATTAAAAGAACTTAAGCAAAAGAAACTTGAGACAAGAAGTTTTCCAAACACAGAAACTCTCGAGACAAACGCCAAGAGAGGAAAAATTGTGGCCTGATGCAACACAGGACTTCGTCTTAATTATAAAGGATGCAACACCTATTACAATCTAAGACGACACTCGTTCTCAGTTCCTAAAGAACTTCTTGAACCCTCACAACAAACCCCACTGTTGGTTACCTTCTTACTCTCGATTTCTCTGAAATCCCTCGGTTGACACACAACCCCTCGCTTCAATACGCAGAAAGAAGCACTTTTTACAACTCAATGAAAAACCTAAAAGCTTGGCAACAATGTGAAATAAAGCTTTGATTGATTTCTTTGCTCTAAGTGTTGTATTCTTTTTCTTTCTGATTTAGTAGTATTTATAGTGTATTGATTTTGCGTGAAAGCTAAGCAGACAGTCCATTACCACATTACTTCCTATTTTGTAGGAGAGGTGCTGAGTAGTGGAACTTGCCATGGAAACCTTTAACACACGATCAGTATTCAACATATTTGTCCGTTCAACTAACTCCTAAAACTACTTCACTAATAGTTTGATAGTAAATCAGTTAGCACACGTTTACTTAATAAACTAATTCCTTATTTTTAGGAAATGCCTTTTTTTCATCAAACAATTTTCTAAAATCCGAAAGATATATTTCAAAGATAAAACCATTTATTTTTCAGAAGATATAATATAAAGTTTTTAAGAAATATCTAACAGAAATTTCATCTTTAATATTTTATAAAAAGAATTTGTTTTATTAAACCATATTTACAATTAATCCTAGGTTTTATTTAGAGTTTATCTTTTTATAAAATAACGGATAAAAATCCTTTAATAGATTAAATCACCAACTTAATATTATTTCCTTTTTATCCTATGAGCAAATACTTCACATATTAATACCAAGCTGTACAATAAACCTAGAACCCTAAATCTACTGTACCAATGTCGAGTCTTGTTTWTCAWGSAACTCAACCTTCCTTGGTTTGAACTTCTTCCTTGAGTTCCTTCACAGCTTCCAAAGAATCATCGGAACTCCTTCCTTCTCCTAAGGATGTCCTAGCACCATTAAGAATCCTTGAAACCTGGAATCTTTAATCACAACACTAAACACACACGATTAGATAAAGATACAAAGAGTTTGCCTTCTTGGTTTGGAGTGCCATTCATCAAAACTTAGGGTTCAACAGAGACAGAGTGAGCGATTGGCGTCGCAACGTCTAGCATGGTCGGCACCGTCTGTTGTTCGATGTGGCTGTCATCTGAGGTGGCCGCTGCCCGTTGTGGCAGCAGCTAGCAACAACATGAAACCACGGTTTGAGTGAGGGTTGTGAGTGAAAATGAAACTTCCTAATTTGACGATTCAAGGCTCTAAATTGCAAGAAAGTTGTTAGAAATCGCTTATTAAACCTCCAAGAAAGGTTATTAAAGCATCAAATCAAACAAATAAGCATGTAAATCAAAACCCCCAATTTCCAGGATTCTTGGAAAATTTCAGAAATTTTGTGTTTTTGAGTTGACTTTTCGAATTTTTGGTTCATTTTGGGGTTTTAGAACAAATTTTCGAGTGGTTTTTGGTATGATTTTGATGAAATTGAGTGATGGTTTGAGGTGAATTCGAAGTGAGATGGTGAGTTTAAGAGAGCAACTTGTGTGCGAGTGATCGTCTGATCGAGCATGCTGTGAGGATGAGAGAACATAGGAAAAAAAACTTTAAATCTAAAATTCTTTTTTTCGAGGAAAATAATCTAAAATTCTATTGAATTGAAAGCTCATTATTAAAAGTGTTTTTGTAAAACACTGTCTTTTTAAGGTAATAAAAGCGTTTATTTAAAAACCGCTTTCAATAACAATGAAATTACAGCGTTTTTTTTCCAAAAACGCTTTAAAAACATATTAATTAAAGCGCTTTTAGAAAAACGCTTTCATTTGAAAGCTTTAAAAAGCTAAATCTGGCGTAGTTAACGGTCGCAAATCTGTAATATTACCGACTGTTTGGCGGTTGGTAGTTTGCGACCGTCAACAAACGGTTGGTGCTTTCCGTCTGTTTTAAACCGTCGGAGATCACCGTCTGTTCTTCGAGACGGTCGGTAATAGCGGTCGGTAAAATTTTACCGACCGCTCAACGATCGGTAAAGCCTTTTTTTACCGATTAAGTATATACCGACTGTCAGTTACCGACAGTTMACGGTCGGTAAAAGGTTTACCGACCGCTTCCGCGTTGTTAGCGACCGTTTTTGATTTGTTTTGGACGGTCGGTACTAATGTCACGCCCCGACTTTTATCCGTTTAATTAAATTGATTTAACCTAAATCTAGCAGCGGAATCCTGGATTAGTCGGAGCGGGACATGCCGCGTTTCTCATTGGAGAAACGCAAGGCGCATAAATAATAAATTAAAACTAATGAGATAAATAAAACAAAGTCTCGTGATATTAAGTAAAAAGTCGTGATACAAGTCATAATTATTCTAAAAGCTTAAAGTAGAGTTTAGTACAACCGTTAGCTAAGTAGAGTTTACTTTATTGAACTGAAACGTCTAGTCTAACTTGTTTGTCCTCACTTCTAATTCATCCCATTGCCCTCTTTAGTACCTAAAACCAAAAGCAACATCGTGAGCCGAGGCTCAGTAACATACTACCCTAACAACGTAAATTCATTTCAAATCGCTTTGTTTGAAAACATGGTGAAAGCTTTAGCATTGAGTAAAACCGTTTTGAAATCATTTCATGAAACATTTCATAAAATATAAACAAGAACAATTGAGCATAAACATGAATATAAATATAAAGATTTAAAACATTAAAACATTATTATAAACCTTATTATAACATGTGATTGCATCCTTCCATTTATTCATTTTATTCGAAGTAGCTGACAAATATAAATAAAGTAGTTGTAGGATGTCTCCTACCAGAATATATCATCATAGTAAAGCCAGGGCATACCCAATAACACTACAAAAAAACTCATTTTAGCGACGGACCGAATCCGTCGCTAAATTCCAAAAATTCGTCGCTAATTTAACATAGCGACGGATTTAGGGACGGATTATGTCCGTCCCTAAAATCCTCGTCGCTAATTGAACTTAGCGACAGAACTATGGAATCCGTCCCCAACTTAGGGACGGAAATTTAAAGACGGAATTTTAATCTGTCCCTAATTTAGGGACGGAAATTCCAAATCCGTCGCTAAATTTAGGGACGGATTTCCAAATGCGTCCCTAAATTTAGCAACTTAATTTTTTTGGATTTTTAATTAGGGACGGAAATTAGGGATGGAAATTAGGGACGGATTTGGAAATCCATCCCTAATTAAAAATCCAAAAAAAATTAAAAAATGGGGTGATTAGTGTTAATCACCTCTTAACCACCCCTACATCACCTCTTAATTAGTTACAAATCAACTAATAATAGCAACTCACCCAGCTCTTGAGAGGAATCGAACTCGTGACCTCCAAGTCACCAACCAAAGCCCCAACCAACTACTCCAATGCCCAACATGGTATTTTAATAGCCAAAATTTGTATATACCTACTTCCAGAATTAAAGACGGATTTTGGAATCCGTCTCTAAATTTAGGGACAGATTCAAAAATCCGTACCTAAATATCATTTTTTTTTGCAATTTTCTACTTAAGCATTATATATCTTAACATTAGAAAATTTGGGACGGATTTTAGAAAATCCGTCCCTAATTAGGGACGGATTTTAGAAATTCCGTCCCTAATTAGGGATGAATTTTAAAAATTCCATCCCTAATTTGTTTTTGCATTATATCAAAAACATCAGGAAATTTAGGGACGAATTTTCCAAAATCCGTCCCTAAATTAGGGATGGATTTAAACTCCGTCCCCAAATTAGGGACGGATTCCAAAAATCTATCGCTATATTTAGGGACGGATTTTATAAAATCCGTCCCTAAATTTCCTCTATTTCTGCAAATGCGCTTAATCTATCACACATTATACAATTAGGGTCGGATAAAAAATTCGTCCCTAAATTAGGGACGGATTTAGAAAATTCGTCCCTAATTTAGGAACGGATTATTGAATCCGTCCCTAATTAGGGACAGATTTTTTATCCGTCGCTGATTAGGGACGGATTCCAAAATCCGTTCCTAAATTAGGGACGGATTCTCCCTAAATTAGGGACGGATTCATATCTGTCCCTAAGTTTTCGTCGCTGTTCAAGCTTTTTTTTGTAGTGTAAGGGGCAACGAATAAAGCAGCATACCCAACGAGGGGTAGCAAATAAAGACATAGCTCTCACAAGGAGCAGCTACAAATAAAGACATAGCTCTCATAAGGAGCAGCTACAAATAAAGACATAGCTCTCACGAGCAGCTAGAAATAAAGACATAGCTCTCACAAGGAGTAGCTACAAGCATGACCGACGTCATAATAAAGCAGGATACTGTCAGAACCTTGTTGTTGTAGCACGTTTCCGCTTGGATCGCTACAAGATTTCCTCTGCTTCAGGGTTGAGAGATGGGTGGAGGCTTCCCTTCTACGCTACCTCAAGAGAGCTGATCTTGGTCRTGAAAACCTCGGGTTGGCTTGGCACTTCACGTTCCTCGAGACGCCTTAGCACCTGCAAGAAGGAGAATAATCCTTTTTGGATTATCTCCCCTCCGATGCCTAAGTAAGTAACAGGAGGAGGAAAGTAATAAATGCTAAGCTATTTAGAGAGAAGTTAGAGAGATAAGTTCTATACTTGCTTAAGTATGAAGTAATGCTCTCAAATATATGAAAAGTTGTGTTCAAAATGATGCCTCTCAAGGGGTATTTATAGGCTTTTGCCTTACCTCTTGGGGGCTCGGATGTGTGACATTTGTCACCATCCTGTGCATCGGTTCACCTGTTTTGCTTGCTTAAGCTGTTTCTTTTACGGTGACCGACCGGTTTCCCGCTGAATATTCACGGGTCATCTACTTCTCGGCTTCTGACACGTGACACGAGAATCAATGCTGGGTCGGATTTCCTCGGCCATACAAAACACGACACGTGGCTTTACGTGCCACATCATTTGCCCCTCAAAGGCTCCCAATACGCTTGTATTAGGAGGGTTTGATAACAATTTTCATTTTCAAATTTGGACACGAGGGCTTTCCTCGATTTTTGTGTCCATTTTCTCCAATGAGGATTTCCTCGATTTTCGAGCCTTGCACTGAGCACATTCATTCCTCGATTTTCGCGCACTGCCTTTGACAAGTAAGCTGGTAATTCCCAAATCCTCGAAAGTTGTGCCAAGGTGTGGATGGTTTCCCATTTCTTGGGACTTGTGCCAGTATGAGTGCATTTCATTTCTTGATATTTGAGCCAAATTCTAGCATCCTGATCATTTGGAACCTAAGCAAAAAACCCTATTTGGGAATAGATCCAATCAGCAACCAAATCCATCAAGGATTTCGAATTGGGCTTCCAACCAGGCCCAATGCCCTTGGGCTTCTCAGTTGCCAATTTGGGTTTCCCGCCGAAACCTTAAAATTCGAATTTTCAAAATTCAAACTCACCAACCCTAATTATGCCTATAAATAGGGGGTAGGGAGGAGAGAGAAAAGGTTGGTGAAAGAATTTATTTCTGAAATTGCTCTCTCCTCTCTCTAGAATTTTCTTTAGCTTTCTCTCTCTTCTTTGACTCAAGTAGAGACTTCTCGGTTCGCAGCTAAGGTTCGCAGTTCCCAAGCTTTTAGATTCTTCTTCGACTTTGTTTCCTTCGCCCTCAGTCTTCGCTTCGTCAACTCAAGGTATAGTTTTTCTTTGAAATTTTGACTTTTCTCATTCTTTTTTACAAAGTAATAAACATGGCTTCGTTTTCGTCGTCAAGCCCGAATAAGTCGGATGTTGGGGGCTTCGGGGAGCCCAGGCCAACATCTCCAGGATCTGTTGAGACCCAGGGTTCTTCGATTCCCCAATKTCATTTTTGCGAACCCATCCTGAATACATATCCATCCAATAATTTTCTCCTTGTGCAGGATTTTAAAATGCCAAGGGTGAAACAAACTGCCTGGGTTCCAGGCATTAGTAGTAGACAGGACAGATCTGGCGAAGGTCCTTCGACCMCGCATTTGGACAATGACCCCGATGATATTATTCCCGAACACTTTAGCTTGGATGTTTCTWCCGAAGACGTTTTTATCGAGGGGAACCTTCAAACTGATCCCGTGCCTGCGAAGCCTCGCAGCTACCCAACTCCCGAATCCTTTAAGGTTCGAGAAGGCTGGATCGCAGAGTTGGCTGCGAACAAAGCAGCCTACTGCACCATGCTAGGCATTCGAGGGCCGGGCCTCGAACTAATAATCCCCAAGAAGGGGGACCGCATCYTTGATGCTCCTGATGGTACCTTTGCAATTTATAAGGATGTGGTGGACCTTGGACTAAGGGTACCGGTTCGTCGATTTTTCCACCATCTCTTAGCAGCCTATGGGATAGGCTTGTCGCAATTGACACCCAACTCTTGGGTTCATATTCTGGGGTACTTCGCCACTTGTAAGGCGAGAGGATATTCCCCATCGGTTCGGGTGTTTGTGCGGATGCACACTTTAAGTAAAAATAATAAGTGTCTATATGGCTGGTATCAACTGGCAAACCGCGAAGGCTTCATGACAGCCTTCGACAAGCCAAATAAGTTCAACGTCTGGAAGACTGACTTCTTCTTCCTTCGATCTGGCGAAGAGAAGGAGAGTAGAATCCTGGCAGCTTGGACAAGAAACCCCAATTCGGTGAAGAATCACGAGTTGGGAACCCTTACAGAAAATGAGGAAAAGCAAATGAAGTACTTCACCTCGAAGCCAGCAATCCTTGGCGATGGAACAACCAAGGATTTTATTCCCAAGTACTGGCTTCCCTTTTATGAGTTCTTTGTAAACAAGGACTTCCTTATGGCCTTCTCACTGATGGATGGCACTAGGGAAGAYAGAGGTAGCTTCGCATTTCTTTATGTTTTAACATCCATGCATTCGCTATTATTAACCCTTTGACTTCTTTGRTTCGCAGAGGCTGCTTACAACAGATTGCCCGATATCCAAAAGGGCAGGATGGAACAAAAAGACTACGATGCCATTGCTGCGGAGGCTAGGTATCGCAGCCTTAAGGAGAAAAATAAAGACCGTGCTGTAAGTTTCDTAACACTTAGTCAAATTTTTCATACGGTCAGTTGAGGAACTTGTGAACGTACACTCCAGTGTTTACTGGGTTTTTACTTCGCAAACCTTCCCTTCGATGACTAGACCTGTAATTCTTGGAGGTACTGGCGAACGTGCACTTCAGCATGGGGTATTGATTTTGCTTCGCAGCTACTCTTTTACCCATATTAACTAGGGGGTAGTTGCAAACGTACACTTCAGTACTCACATGATAAATCTGTTCGCAGTGTGACGTTCGCGCTTCTTGATAATACTTTGGCGAATGAAAAGAGCAGGGTGCACTGAGGTGTACGTTCGCAAATCCCTCAGTTGGTTYGGGTARATGCGAAGGTACACTTCAGTGCTTACCTTAAGAATTTCATCGCATCTTTTTGATGTCTTGGCGAAGGGAAATTGCAGGATATACTGAGGTGTACGTTCGCAAGTCCCTCAGTTAGTTGGGGTATCTGCGAAGGTACACTTCAGTGCTTGCTTGGATTCTTCTTCGCATCTCTTTGATGTTTTGGCGAAGAGAAAATGCAGGATACACTGAGGTGTACGTTCGCAAGTCCCTCAGTTAGTTGGGGTATCTGCGAAGGTACACTTCAGTGCTTGCTTGGATTCTTCTTCGCATCTCTTTATGAACAATTTGTCGAACACAATGTAAGGTGTTCACTGAAGTGTATGTTCGCAACTTCCTCTTGACTTCCAAGGGGGGTTTCGCGAACATACCATATTTTTGACATAGTTGCGAAGGTTATTTGTTTCTTGTTTGATAGAACTGACACTTGTTTATTTTTCTTGTGTTTTTAGGATCTTCCCAAGCCTTCGACGGTTATACTGAAGATCAAGCGACGAGACGGTCGCAACAAGAAAGCTACTCCTGCGAAGGAAACCCCTACCACGGGGGCTTCGCCGGAGGTTGTAAGGGTCGATTCTGATGACCCTGGCGAGGTTGGGAGAGCTTCGGCTACTCCAGTGTCGAGGACCAGTGGTTCTCACTCTGGTGCCAAGAGGAAGGCTTCTTCGCATGAAGCTGGTACTCCTTCGAAGCACCAGAGGCCTCTTTCTGTATCTCCCCTTCAGGAGGTACCCTTCGCTGCTGACGACGGTGAGCACCTAAATTATGCTAACACCTATGGGCGAAGGTCTAGGAGTTCCCATGATACTCCCCTTCGCTCTAACAGATACCCTTTGAACTTAAGTGGTGATTCTGAAACTGTTGAGTTGGACCCTGACCTTCGTCCTTCTGTCTTTGCAGAATTTGTTGACATCGAAGGTGATAGCGACGAAGCTGCTAGTCGTCAGCAGGCCGATGTCGAACAGACCTTCTTCCCCCACCATGAATATGTGGGAAGCATCGAAGACATTGACTTCTCCAAGTTCAATATCAACGATGACAACATCGTCCCTCCTTTGGTCTCTCCGCCGTTTCCAAGGGTCCCACGTGCTCCAACGGCGAAGCCAGACAAGGATCCAGACCTTGGCTTAAGGAAGTTTTTCGCCCAAAAACACCCCACTGTGGCGGAGGACTTGGCGAACGACCAGGAGAAGGACGAAACCTGGATCGAAGAGGAGGAGGATCGATTCCTCAGAGCTTCGCAAAACTTCCCAGCTCCTCAAAAACGAAAAATGCTAAGGGAGATGGTGAAGTGTGCTCCTTCGGAGTATCGAGACACCTTGCGTGGACTCGACGAAGGCTCTGCTGGAGCCATCGAAGGATGCTTGGCGGAGGTAACATTTTCTTCAACACTTAGTTAAATTTTGATTTTTTATCTCCTTTTTTGCATCAACTAACTTTCCACTTGACCTTTCCTTCGCAGGCCATGGTGAGGGTAGACGGACTGGCGAAGGCCATTCGCCATTACCGTCGAGAGGCGAAGTTCAAGGATCTGCTGTACCAAGAAGCCCAAGCCTATATCCAACAGCAGACGACTGCCATTGCTCTTGACAACTCCGAGGCGAACTGGAGGTTGTCGAACGAACTGGCGGAGACTCAGCGAAGCTATTCCCAAGCTCTTCGAGTCTATAAGAAGGCGAAGGATGAGCTTGAAGTTCTCAAAGCTGAAAAGGCTAAGTCTGCTGCGGAGGAGAAGGCTCGCTTCGACGCTGCAGTTGCTGCGAAAGTAAAAACAGAGCTTGAAGCCAGCAAGAGCAAGTTAAAAGCTGAGCTGAAGGCTAGATATGATGAAGAACTTCGCAAGGCGAAGGAGGCAGCTTCGACTTCTGCTACTGCCCTCTCCAAGCTTCAGTTGGAGCATACTGCTTTACAAGAAGCAGTGGAGAAGAAGGTGACAGATGCGAAGGATAAGGGAATCAAAGAGATGAGGGCTCTCATCGCTGATGCTTGGGAGTACATGCCCATCAAAGACGATTATCCTTATGCTGTGCTCGAAGAGCGACTGAACTATGTCGAAGAGTGTGCCCTTGTCGACAAGATGAAGTCGCCTCGCCCTGAAAAGCCTCAACCAAATTTCATCTATCAGTTTGAAGATGACGATGAGGAATAGGGCCTTCGACTCTCCTCCAGCCTTCGCCTTCGCCATAGCCTCCTTTTGCTTCCATTCATTGATAAATTTGTATATTTATTTAACTCTTCTGACCTGTAAAATTTTTGGTAACTTGAACAATTTCTCATTGATGTGAAAACTATTTAGTTTGCGAAGCCTCCTGTGCTCGCATTTGAAATTCAAGTTAGGCACTTTGCCATTTTGCTATTAACTGTCTTGATATCTCTTTCTTCGCATGTTTGATGTCTACCTTTTCCTTTTGTACTCGCTTCGCACATCCTTTTGCCCCTGTAAGTCTTTGCAAACTCCAAGTGTTTGGAAAGATTTACAAATTTAGATGCCCTTCGCAGGTAACCCACAGGTAAACAAGGTCTGCCTTCGCAGTTTAGTAGCAACCTTAGACAAGGTCTGCCTTCGCAGTTTACTAGCAACCTTAGACAAGGTCTGCCTTCGCAGTTTAGTAGCAACCTTTAACCATGCGAATAGAAATAGGTGGATACACTGAAGTGTACGTTCGCACCTCCCACCTGATCGACCATCAATGTTGTGTTTTTCCACGAAATCTCTAAGTTTATAAATGACAAAGAATTGATTGACTTGAGACCTAGTAGGGGTGTCAAGTCAATCAATCATACTGATTGTCCTTAAACTTGGAGATTGAGTGACTTGTTCTTCAAAAGGTTCTACCTGTCCTTTCGCAGATTAATGATCTGCTTGTCCTTTGCAAGTCTAGAACACCTTGCCCTTCGCAAGTTAAAAACATCTTGCCCTTCGCAAGTTAATAACATCTTGCCCTTCGCAAGTTAATAACATCTTGCCCTTCGCAAGTTAATAACATCTTGCCCTTCGCAAGTTAATAACATCTTGCCCTTCGCAAGTTAATAACAATATACTTTGCTCTTCGCAAGTAGGAACCCTACACTTCGCAGGTTTAGGATCATACACTTCGTATGATTTTCATCTTGCCCTTCGCAAGTTTTAGGTCATTACCTTTAAATAGGCATTTGCCTTTGCAATTTGTGGGGTCACTTGCCCCTTTGCAAAATTTACGCAAGATTTTCTTGAAAGCCTTTAAGTACATAAAATTTACG